>OY282559.1:397208275-397414500 GCA_958295665.1 Tipula vernalis
TCATCAACCACGATAACCAATGCAATGGTGCGATACTGTACCAATAAAATAATTTTGTTTAAATTGTATCCCTAATTTGCACTCTCTTCTTTTTATATCGTTTTAGCTGCTGCCTTACCAATAAACATACCTGCAGCTTTTTGTTAATTAAACAGATTTTGTACACAAGTATGTTTTATTAATTTTCTGATTTAGTCGAAAATTTCATTCCCGTGTAAACTCCTCATATGATATTGATTGTAATAACGCCAAATTGGTACATCATACCCAAACTGAAGTATTATGTAAGCGAAGAAAAGTGCAAAAAGTGACTTATTGGCTTTGATGTGAATAGGCATGCGGAGACACAAAATAAAATACATAACAATACCAAATAACGCAAAACTGGCATCGTTCGACATAACAAACATGTATACAAATATACCAATAGAAGAAACAATAGAAATAACTAAAAACCTACTATTGAACAATGGACTAAAGACAACAGACACAAACGAAATCATTAACTTAATCACTGAAATAACTAGACAAAACTACTTCACACACAACAAACAATACTACAAACAGACTGTAGGTTTACCAATGGGAAGCCCACTATCAGGTACATTAGCTGAAATATATTTAAACAATTTCGAGGAAAAATACATACTGGTACATATACGTCGACAACATATTATTACTTTTTAGAGGCACGAACAGACAGTTAGACAAATTACATCAATACATCAACACGAGACAACCAACCATAAAATTCATATTAGAAACTGAAACGAACCAACAAATAAATTTCCTTGACCTTACAATAAAAAACGATAACTTAAGACATGCGTTTAAAATATACAAGAAAACCAAAACAAACGGACCAAACGATACACAACAACTCACACCATCCACACCAACACAAATTGGCAGCCTACAATCACATGATCCAACGATTGAACAACATACCTATGAACAAAAAGGACTACGAAGAAGAACTCAACACCACAAAATATATAGCCGCACACAATGGATACCAGGCCACATTAATAGCAAAAATCAACGAAAAACACAAATCTATAAACAACCAAAAAAAAGCAACAACATTACAAAAAATAGAAAAAAGATTAGAAAACAAATACATCAGCATAGAGTATAATAAAACAACCAGTAAAATAGTAAAGAGAATTTTAAAAAAATATGGATACACCGCCATATACAAAAACAACAAAAAAATGGAACAATTATTCAAACAAAACAACAAAAATGAAAAAATAGACACCGGAGTATATAAATTGACCTGCGATAATTGCGAAAAATTCTACCTGGGTCAAACGGGGCGTTCCTTTTTAACGAGATATAAAGAACACACCAGCGACCTAACGAAGAAAACAATAAAATCCAATTACCCACATCATTTAAAAACAGAAAACCACAAATACACTAATTACGACAAAAACTTAACAATTGTACACAAGGTAAAAAAGGAAAAAACCCTGGATCGGTTAGAAGAATTAGAGATATACACACACAAAGACAATAGTAACATCTTAAACGACAAAATCAATACTAAAACAAATAGGATATACGAAGCAATAATTAACAACACAAAGAGTGGAAGGGGTAAAAACAAATAGTGTATAAGGACTTAACTTTAATAATTGTATATTAATATTAAATTAAAAATTGAGAAAGGAAGGCGAAAGCATCCGGAATCGATATTTTTTTAAAAATAAAATAAATTGTTGCTATAAGGAAGTTAAAAATATTAAAATAAAAAATAATATTAAAAATAATAATAAAGAATTTTTTTTTTTTTATAAAAAATTTTCAAGTAACAAAAGAACACAAACCAGTGAAAAAATGGAAATCCATTCACACAATAAATTTTAAAGAAAAAGGCCGTTGTTGGAACGAGACAAATGAACCCGATAACGATGACAACCCAAAATCTCAGAATGATACAATAATCAGTGTATCATCAACAGAATCGCAGTAATAATTCCTTACCTTCCTAATTTTTCCTATATAATCTCGAGACAGGCCCGAGTAAAGGTCTACCTTCCCTAATAACATTATTATTATTTGTTAATAGTTTTATTCTGCGCCTAAATGTAATCATCTAAAAAATGTGTATAAACTAAATATCTTATATTTTTTCATGTAAGTGCTACCATCTATTTGTTGGAGGCTATAACAAATTAATATTTTTATTATACCAATTGATTTGTCGTAGCTTTAAAAATAAATTGAATGAGCACCCGTTTTATTTTATGATTATGTATCTTTTTATTATTATTATTTTTTTTTTTTTTGATTCTCTATTTGTTGTGGTCAGACGTCACCATCCATACGACCTACTGTTTAATTGTTTCCAATTCTAACTATCAGCTACTTCTTCTCCGAAGGGCTGTAGCTATGGAATGTTAACGGTTAAATTAATTGAATAATTTTTAATAAAATAAAAATAATTAATTGTAATTTAACAGTCTTTTAATAGTCCTTAATTTATAGAAATTTGACTTTACTTTAGATCTTTTTATTATTATTGGCAGTACAAAATTTGTCTGTTAGAAAACAACAAGTGAATTTAATCAATAAAAATTATATTTAGTGAAATATAACCAAGCAAGTTTTTTATTGTTAACCAATACAAGGTTATAATTTAATTTTGCGATTGTTCCTGCACCTACAGCCGTTAAGATAGAATACTACCGGGATCTAGTCGGGATGCTTCTTTTCCGGAAACTATCAGTACGCCATTTGGTTTGGCGTTACATTATCTAATTTCAATAATAATATCAAAAAGATTTGCATGTTGGGATTGGCGCTATAACTATTTAAGTTAGTGTAGTACTGAAATTGTATACAAATGGAAGCGATTTGGTACTGGGATGACCGGAATGTTTCTTTTCCGGAAACCTCCGGTATGCCATTTGTTTTGGCGTTACTTTATCTAATTCCATTGATAATATCAAGACGATTTGCATGTTGAGATTGGCGCTATAACTATTTAAGTTAGTGTAGTACCGAAATTTCATACAAATGGAAGCGATTAGGCCCTGGGATGACCGAGATGTTTCTTTTCCGGAAACTATCGGTATTCCATTTGATTTGGCATTGCGTTATATAATTCCATTGATAATATCATTACATTTTCATGTTGAGATTGATAGCTTTAAATGTTTACTAAAATTATCAGCAGCACTTCCAAGCATTTCTTTTCATACCTTGACAATGGCAGCATGTAATTACTCCAAAATTTTACGTGGTATGGCGCAAAATAGTCGAGAGGATTTAAATCTGGAGGATACGGTAGCCGTTGCATAACGTCGATAACTGATGAATTTAAGCGGTAGCTTTCCACAGCGGTAAATGCAGGCCAAACTATATCAAATTTAGGTTTTTGGCGTCTAGCAATAATTATAGCTTCTTCGGGAGGTGTTTTTGACCAAATACGGTTATTTTGACGATTGTAGCATTGTTCAATTGTAAACAGCTTCTCATCGGTAAAAATAATTTTTCTGGATTTTTTGGCCCCGAACCGCTTCAGTAATACTTTGCATCTTTCAAGTCGTGTGAGTTTTATTTTGTCCATAAGAAGATGAGCTTTTTAGAGCTTGTACCGAAAATTGCTAAGGTTTTCTTTGGCTATTTGTCGAACTTTTTCGCGATTTACTTGAAGACTCCTGGCTACATAACGCATCTTGATTTGAGAACTTCGGTAATTCCGACATTTGATGATGTTGCGGAGCTATGGAGCATTGACGGTGTATGGATGACATCTTCCTGGACGGTCCGAAGAACAACCTAACTCCCTGTATCATTTTATCACTTTGAACACTGTTGAATGTGGAAGTAGAAGACTGAATTATTTTTTTGACGAAATTCCAGCTTCGTACGGTTCGATAATAGCGAGACGACTGTTTTTAGACATGACAACTCCAAAAATAAAAGGAATATAGAACTGATTTTTTTTTTAATGAAAAGACTTTATTCTAATATATACATAAAAACAAAAAATTTGAAAAACAATTCTAAATGAGAAAAAAAATTAAAAAGAGTCCGTATTAAAAAGAGTCCGTATTTTATTGTCACCCGGTATAGAGGAGGAAATTAGTTTTTCTGTTTTTGATACATTAAAAAGGTGGTGTCACATAATGAGTTCTAGCGAACTTAATATTTATTGCATTCTCCAATAAGTCATCCAAATAGCGTACCGATAGTTTCCAGGAAAGAAAATTCTCGGCCATCCCAGGGCCAAATCCCATCCAGTTGCATGAAATTTTTGTACTATTTTAATTTAAATACTTATAGCGAAAATCTCAACATGCAAATCGTCTTGATATTATTAATGAAATTAGATAATGTAATGCCAAATCAAATGACATTCCGATGGTTTCCGGAAAAGTAACATCCCGGTCATCCCATGGCCTAATCGCTTCCATTTGTATGAAATTTTAGTTCTATGCTAATTTAAATAATTATAGCGCCAATCCCAAAATGCAAATCTTTTTGATATTATTATTGAAATTAGATAATGTAATGCCAAATCAAATGGCATTCCAATGGTGTTCGGAAAAGAAACTTCCCCATCATCCCAGAGCCAAATCCCATCCTGTTGCATCAAATTTGGTTCCTCTTGACATGATTAGTGCGGTTAGACAATCTAATGCCAAATCAAATGGCATACTGATAGTTTCCAAAAAAGAAATTATCCCTGCAAAATCAAGGTAGTGTACTAACTTATATGCCCTTTTCTTTAAAATTCAGTATTTGCTTCTATTATTTCCTGTATAATGTCTAATTTTAATTTTTGCTATTTTCTGTAATAAAATATGTTATAAAATTAAATAAATTTTTTTTTCAGGGCTAGAGTAAATTATATCTTATGAAATAATGTTGGGATGGGATAACGTTGTAATTTTTGTGTTGCCTGATGATATTTTTGTTTTTCCTGGGATGAAAGTCTGGGCTAACTTCACATCTGTAATTAGACTCATAATCAGGAAGGCATCGAACGGTTTTTTTGTATCCGAAATGTCATTCAATAATAAGAATTCTGTTAGCCAAAACAAACAAAATTCATTGTTTATAGATCTAAATTAGAGACATAATCAAACAAAATGGTCAACCGTTTAGATTTTTATTATTGGATTCCTCAATAGAAAGAAATCGATTCTATCTTGTAATGTTTAATTAACCGTTATAGTGTACCATAAAAAAACCACAAAACCAATAATTTTTAATTATGTTTACAAATTTAGCCAAAAACAACCGAAGCAAACATTCCATCAACCAGATTACAATTCAAAAACTTTTTTGACTTTGTATAAAACTCGCTCCTATAAAAATACTTAAGCAAAATTATAATTATAAATAATGGAGCAAGTGAAAACCTCAAAACAAAAACAAAACAATAATCATAATCATAAGAAGTGAAATATGAAGAAAGTTTTAACCCTTTTTAACACTTTGTTTTGTGTATTTTGTACATACACTTTATATACATACTTAATGTAGGGATGGGTTTATTTACATTGCAACACTATACAAAACAATACAACAATAATAAAAGCACGTCGACTAAATAAGAAAATTGAAAATTTTTATAAGACGAAATCAAAATATTTTGTTACATCGCACATACATACATATATAGAGCGAGAAGAGCCAACAACATAGACAATAAACACTATAACAATCGTCTTTTATGATTATTTGAGATTATTAAAATAAATTGTTTTTGTTCTATTTTCTATTATTATCTCTCTAATATGTAGCATATAGTTTATCCTCCACACTCGATATTTTTGTTTACAGCATCCCAGCTCTAAACCCTATATATTCGTATTTTTGTTTTATCTGATGTAATATGGTTTTAATTAGGGTTCTTTGAGCTTATGCTAAGATTGATTGTATTATCTTATGTACAACTGTATAAGTCCACAATGAGGGTTAAGATCTATCAAAAGGATTTGTTTTCGAGGTTTAAGCAGAAACGTAAATGTGATGGTACAAATCGTTTCATAAATTGTATTACACCTGATATAGCATATATACTTGATATCTGCATGTTTTAGTCAAATATTCAAAAGTTTTTCTTGACTCAGCAGTATGATGTTGCTTTTAAATATACTTCCGTATTTTGTTTGGTTTTGTTTTGTTTTCAGCTCAAAAAGCGTAAGTTGTTCATTTCCATATCAATTTGTGATGCTTTAGACCACATTATTTATTTATTTGGGCCATGATCTTATTTTGGTATAGCAGAGTGGGAATGGAGGATAGAAAAGATAAATTGAAAATTATTATTATGTACGAGTATATACACAAATTTTTTGCTGCTTGTTTCGATTATGAAGATTTTTACACTCACTTTATTGGCGCCATACACAAAATGACGCCTAATATCATCGTTGAGATGAATGTTTAGTTTTTGTGTTTGTATATTAGATGTGCGGTAACCAAAATGAACTTTTAAGAATAATAAATATACACAAAGAAATTAGTCTAAAATTAATGTTTATTATTAAAATTATAGTAGAAAATAGTAAAGTTGCTTACCCTCTTTCGTACTGTACACCAAAAAATTTATAATCACAGAAATGAGCAAGCATATATAGAAAATATATGAGAAGCGTGGAAAACACATTAAGTCACGTTGTAATTTTTGTGTTATGTATGGCGTAAAAATGATAACAAACACACACACAGACATCATCGAAATAACGTAAAAAAAATTCCTTCCTATATATGTGAGTTTTATGTTTATGCTGCTGCTACTCTATATGTATTCATACATAAATGTATGAAGTGTGTTATGTTTTTCCTTTTGTCACACATGACGAAAAGTGTTAAGGGATTATCATGAACATAAAAAAAAAAAGTTTATTTTTTGTGCTCTCTATAGTCTCACATTGTGAATTGATATGGAATAGTAATGATAGGAAGACAATATTTTTGTTGGTATTTTGTGCCATTCTTGCTGGGATTTTTTTTTGTGTAGTTTGTTTTTAGGTAATGGGAATATAATAATCTCGGAAAATTTTACGCTAATGGATTTTGATTTTGTATACGTTTATTACAATCGTATCCACCCATAGGTATTGTATATAATTTTACAGTGATATGTATTTATGAATTTTATTACAAATCTATATCTATAGGCATACTCAATTGCAGGTAAAATCGGAAATCATTTGTCAACACAAACATATTGTTTTAATTCTGCATACCAGCAATAAGTATAGGAACACATTTGTAGTAATATGTGTTGTTTAGACCCAATCGTAATTTCCAGTTACGATCAACCTAAAAGAAAATTAAGAAAGAGAAAACAAATTAGAATTAAGAAAATCGTGTGTTATGGCAGCACAAAACAATTCACGTTAATTATACGGCATGTCCTTACCTTTTCCATTCCTAATATTTTAACCTCGAGCAAGGCCCGAGTAATTGGCCTATACCAACCTTAACGTAAACAAATCGACATTGAATCTAAAACATAAAATTTGGTCCTTCGAGCCGGATGCTCAGTCAATAACCACCAGCGTTAGCAGCCATTAGTAGTTAAATATCTAATTACTTAATCGAAGAAATCGACTATCATTCGCTGCTATAGCCATTATTGTTAATTCAGCCGAATTCGTGAGGACGCCCAAAAAAAACCTTAAGTATCATTCATTAAAGATTTTCTTTTCTCTTTAAATAAATAAAATTCATAAATATTTTATTCATATAAATTTTCGATTGTTCGTCTAATTTAATCAAAGTATACCTAACCTCAACTGACAAAATTGGATGAGGACATAATCCTAGTTCAGGAACCCAGGATTAGTAAAAACAAGATCTGTGGCCTCGGTTTAAAAGGATATACAATTATTTACTCTTCTAAGTCTGATAAGATCAGATCTTGCATTCTAGCTAAAAATTACTTGAGTATTTTTCTTCTTCCACAATATAGTAGTGGAGACGTAACGGCAGTCGGCCTGGAGACGGGAGGCTGCTTACTATGGCTGAATTCAGCCTACATGGACCGAGAGAAGGAGGTTTCGCCAGAAAACCTTAGGGAACTGATACACGAAACGGAACGGAAAAAGATCGGAGTATTACTGGGTTGTGATGCAAATGCGCACCATACAATCTGGGGTAGCACCGACATCAATTAAAGGGGTGAGTACTTATTTGATTACTAATTGGGTACTAACCTTGCAGTGTGCAATCTGGGGCCAGAGCCCACTTTTATTATTAGTAACAGGCAGGAGGTACTGGACGTTACCTTCGCGTCGGACTTCGTTACACATATGGTCAAAAAATGGCGGGTTGCGAAGGAGCACTCCTTCTCGGACCATCGGTACGTGACGTTTATTATTGACATTCACCTTGTTACCCGGAAATCCTTTAGGAATCCTAGAAGGGCTAACTGGAACAAATACGGGGAAGTGTTAGTAGGACCCTTACCGACCGATGCTCCGAGGCAACCAGCCACAGAGAAGGAGCTGGATTTACTGGTGTAGGAAATCACAAGCGCCTGTAACTTGTCCTTGGACACTGCGTGCCCCAGTAGAATACCTAAAGGGAAGCAGAAACCGGTATGGTGGTCCAGGGAGCTGGGAATCCTACGTTCAGGGTGTAGGAAAACATTCAATAGAGCAAAGAGCTCTAGGGAAGCTCATGACTGGGACTCCTATAAGGAGCACCTTAAAAAATATAAAAAGGAGGGCGCAGAGGAGGTCTTGGAGACTATTCTGTGAAAAAATGGAAGGTGTTTCGGTAACTTCGCGCCTCAGGAACATCTTATCTAAGAATCCAACGAGCCCTAGTAACTTGATCAAACCTGATGGGCTGTGGACAACGTCTACTGGGGAATCACAGGCGCTTCTGTTGGATACCCATTTCCCAGGTAGTGTGGATGTGTCGACCGAGCTTGGCGGGGGGGAGGGGGGGGAAGAGTATCGTTTGGGTGCCCGAAGGAAATCGTGTGCAAAAACCGGATCCTATGGGCACTAAACGGCTTTAAACCCTTTAAATCGGCTGGCCTGGACGGTATCGTCCCAGCAGAGCTGCAAAAACACTTGTCGATCATTCTCCCATGGCTGGAGGTTGTCTAAAACTGAATTATATTCCTAGGAAATGGACGAAGGTTAGGGTGATTTTCATCCCGAAAACGGGTAAGAATTCACAGACCTACCCAAAGGACCTAAGACCGATTACTCTAGCATCCTTTCTGTTAAAAACATTGGAAAGATTGATTGACGTGTACAAACGTACAAAAATAAAACCCAGTAAGTGGGCGACTTCTCAACATGCGTACTGGAAAGGGAGATCTGTGGACACAGCTCTGCATTCCCTGGTGCGAACAATTTAGAAATCAACCCACTCGAAGGAGTACCTTATGGTAGCCTGTCTCGATATAAAGGGCGCCTTTAACAACGTCAGGTTCGGGAAGGACTGTCTTTCTTAGGTGTGGACGACCCCTTAGGGAGATTAATAAATCAGATGCTAGAAGGCAGGATTATTAATGCGGATTTGGGGGGAAACTATTATTAGGAGGCGGGTAGTTAGAGGAATTCCGCAAGGTGGCGTCCTATCACCTCTTCTCTGGAACATAGTTATCAATGGATTACTTTTGGAACTGGAGAGGGAGGGAATAGGAGTGATAGCGTATGCAGATGACGTGGCGATTGCGATATCGGGTAAGTACCTAGGCACGATTTAGGAGGTCATGCAACGCGAGCTCGTAATCATTATAAAGTGGGCCAGCAAATGTGGACTCGGTATAAATCCATCAAAAACAGAGCTGGTACTCTTCACCAAGAAATATAAAATTCCGGTAGTCGCCCCTCCTACCTCAAATGGCACGGCACTGGCCTTTACTGATAAGGCAAGATTTCTGGGCACAATCTTGGACAGTAAGCTTAATTGAATGCCCAATATTTTAGAGAGGGTAAAGAAGTCTACCATGGCTCCGTACTCATGTAGGAATGCCGTCGGAAGGAGATGGGGTCTAAAACCATAGCTGGTACACTGGCTTTTCACCGCTGTAGTCAGACCGATTCTGATGTACGGGGTGAGTGTGTGGTGGCCAGCACTAGACAAGATAACATATAAGAATGAGATAGAGAAGGTGCAGAGAACGGCCCGCTTGCTTATAAGCGGGGCACTGAGGACAACTTCTACACGTGCTCTGGAGGCTATGCTCTACCTTCTTTCTGTCAACATCTTTGGTAAGCACAGAGCGGCAACTACGGCTGCACGACTCTCTGCCGTGGGTGAGTGGAAATGTCTTCAGAAGGGCCACTCGATGATTGGCAGGTCGCTTAAGGCAGAGGTTGTGAATAGTGACTACACAACACCGGTTGTTTGCTTTGAAATGGGTTTCCGGACTCTTCTCCCCTAAAGGGAATCATGGGAGAATAGGTCAATAGCAGAAACTGGTTGTACACAATTTTACGTTGACGGCTTCTAGCGAAACGGCAAAGTCAGAGCAGGAGTCTTTTTTGACAAATTAAATGTGAATTTATCCGTTCGTCTTCCTGATAACTGCAGTGTGTACCAGGCGGACGTGGTAGCGATTGAGGAAGCGCTGACATGGTTGAGGCATAATGTCATATCCACAAAGGATATAACAATATATGTGGACAGTCAGGCGGCAATCAAGTCGCTGAAATCAGTTTCTCTGTCATCCGTGATGGCATTGAGGTGCCGCTCATCTCTTAACGAGATGAGTGAGCTGTTCAATATCCAGATAGTCTGGGTCTCCGGTCACTCGGACGTACGGAGGAACTACAGGGCGGACGAACTGGCAAGACAAGGTACAACTCTACAATTGAAACCGGATAGGGCAAATCTGGGGAGCGCTTGCGAATGAGGCGATAGCCTCGGCACAGAATAAGTGGACTAACACCATAACATGCAATGTAGCGCGGCAAGTCAGGCCGAAACTGGACTTGGAGCGCTCCAAGACGCTACTATCCCTACGCAGACCTGACTTAGGTATAGTCGTAGGGGTATTCACAGGACACTGCCTCATTGGGGAGCATGCGAGGAGGCTTGGGTCAACAACAAATGACTTCTGTAGAAGCTGCATGGATGGGGAGGAGGAAGAGACTCTAAGCCACTTCCTCTGCTCATGCCCGGCGCTAGCTTACAAGAGGCACAAATATCTGGGCAAGTATAGTTTGGACGGCCTTATGGATCTCATCATCTGTAATGTGCGGGATATCTTACGCTACATAAGTAGCTCAAATTGGTTCCAGTGAAGGTGGAAGAGGAGTAGGATCCCTCGGTATCACAACGGACCGTCATCGGTCTAAGTGTGTGTTTTGGCAGCTGCTCTAACCTAACCTAACCTAACCTAACCTAACCTCAAAATATCGTTGACTAAATTTCGTGTAACGGTGAAGTGAAAAGTGTGACTCAGTGATTTAATGTCCACACGTCTTAACAGCAATTAATTAACCTTACATTATGTAGGCTCTGAAAAAGCGACGTTCAACCATTAAAGAACAAATGTCCTAATTACTCACCTACGCAGAACCATTAGAAACCAAAACAGATTCAGTAGAAGAAATTATGGGACGTTTAGAAAAAAACCAATCAGTTATGGACCGAGTTTGCGAGAATTGAAGATAAGATGTTTGAGATTGATGCAGAAATCGAATGTCACAGTGATGCATTTGACGAAACGTACTACCACGCGGTCGCCTTGCTTAACGGGTCCATCCGAAAGTTTTATCCTAATCAGTTCAACACATCAATGACCAACGGTGAACGATCCCATTGGCTGGTTGGCTCCATCCACTGTTATGGTCAAAATCCTATTCCAGTCGTTGTGGTTTGTTGAACTTACAATGGGATGATCCGTTACCAGCTAATATATCCAAAAAATGAAGAGCTTTAAGGACAGAGTTCAAGCATATAGAAAGAATTTCCATACCACGATGGTTGCAGATTACCTTCGAAGAATTTCAATTACACGGGTTTTCAGACGCTTCGGAAACGGCTTACTCGGCGGTAATTTATACCAGATGCAGAGACAGCAATGGGACCATAGTAACAAACATTGTCATCGCAAAGACAAAGGTGGCACGTATCAAACCTGTATCAATTCCGCGCTTTTAATTATGTGGTGCCATACTACTGACAAAGCTTATGAAATTGGTTGTGGAATCACTTCAATGTCCAAGGGCTGGTATCTATCTCTGGACTGACTCCGCCCATGTGTTATGGTGGCTTTCCTCACATCCTAAATCATGGAAGACCTATGTAGCCAACCGTACCTCTGAAATATTAGAAACTACCGCTAGATCCAATTGGCGTTATGTACCAACCAAGGAGAATCCAGCTGATTGCGCCAGTCGTGGCATATTGCCCTCAGTTTTAACCGACTTCGAACTTTGGTGGAAGGGACCCCCTTGGCTTGTTAAATCTGAAGAATAGTGGCCTAATCAGACAATTCTACAACCAAAACCCGATCAATCTGAGAAGAGAATATCCACCTTGAATGAAATTACTGCTACTATTAGAAACGATTTGTTTGCTGAACTTGCAGAGAAGTATTCCTAATTTTCAAAATTAGTTCGAATCGTCGCCCGGTTGTTACAATTTATTGGTAATTTAAGAATCCGACCTATTATCACCCACTGAGTTTAAAACCGCGTCCGAGCTGATTTTTAAGTATATTCAGAAAGAATCATTCACGGTTGAAGTTCAACTTTTAAGCACTAAAAAACCATTGCCAAAATCAAGTAAAATTGTTTCGCTGAATCCATTCCTTGATGACTTTGGAGTTTTGAGAGTGGGAAGTCGAATAAAAAACGGTAATATCCCATATGCAACAAAATTTTCAGTTATTCTCCCAGCCCGATCACATCGTTACACAATTTATAGTAGATGAAATGATTTAGGGCATCGATGTATTATCGAAAAAAGTGTAGAGAAAATTCTGAATGATTTTGGCCGATTAATGTATACACATACACTGGCTCGCAAAAGTAGGTTAAAAAACCTTTTTTTTTTATTTTCTCAGTTATTCAATCAGTTTTCAAAATAAAAAAACATGGATTATAACATTCCGTAATTCAATAATATTTTATTCAAATATTAAAAAACTATTTAAAAAAATCTTCTTGTTTCAATTAAGAAAACTTGTAGAAAAAGAGATCAACCAATTATGCGCAGCAAAAATAGGTTTAAAAAAAATTACTAACCGCAATTTCCGCCTTTCCTTTCTGCCATTCGCGCAATTCGGGTTGGTAAGGAGTGTGTATACTTCTGACACTCCGCAGCGCTAATTTGAGACCAGACTTCAGTGATGAAAGCTTGCAGCTAAGTCAAATTTCTTGGAGCCTTCTCTGCTATACGGTATTTCAGCAAAGACCACAGGTTTTCAATGGGCGACAGGTCTATACTGCGGTGGCCAACTTAATACGTTCACATTTGAACTCCTCAAATATTTTGTGATTGCCGCATTGTCCTGTTGCAAAACAAAATTCTCACCAATTAACCTCTTTCTCTTATAAGTAATTAAAGCGTTTAAAACGGAAGGCAGAGTGGCACCAATTAGGCGCCAGGGACCAAGCCGACCAAGAGCAACTACAAAACCGCAGGATAAGAAAATTCATTTAATATCTAATGCCGTCCCAAAAATATCTGCATCGAAAATCCAACAAATGCAACAAATGGAGCAACTGCACCGGATTTGGATTGCTCAAAGAAGATGGTTTATCATGCCGTTAAAATCTAAAATGATACTGGCAATTTCGAAATCAGACCCAGAAGAGAACCAGCTCGAAACACAATGGAAAGGTAAGATAAAGCGAAAAAAAAAAAAATGAAACTGAGTCACAGCGAGGTCGGACAAGAATTCGGCTGGTTGAACCTCAAGAGCCAATTCGTTCTAAATAAATCTTTAAACGAAAGATAAATTTCGTGAAACAACAGTAGCACACATAATTTGCATTTTGGAAAAGGTGCCCTGGAACGACGGATCGATTTATAATTTGCTTAGGTCGGAACGGTTTGAGGAGCACTTTCCTGGCGCAGATTTCGACCAGTATTTAGGATTAATAATCGGATAAACACGTGTACAAATATCTAATGAATCGATAATGAAGTCCTAATTACGAATCAAGAAATAAATATTTTAAATTGGCCACTTTACAGCCATGGCCTTTGGGCCGAAATTCAGCAAGGATTTAAAAAGTAAAGTTCCAGGAGTTCAGGGGAGCTGTTTCAAAAACCCATACAGATAAAAGTTTTTATAGACTTCTTGAAGGAGTATCGGAAATAGTCCATCAGATCTAGGCGAATTATGGGAATTTGAAAGACGTTAATTGTTCCTTTCCGCCCACTCGATCATGGTTATTTTGTTAGCTAAAATCGTTTTTGCTAAGTTCAGCTTTTCTTAATTATGGCTTACTTTTGATCTCTGTGTTTCGTATGATTGTGCATCCCATAAAGTAAGTTCTCGTAAACACCGTTAAAGGCTCCCTGAATATTTTGGTGGTTGTATCGTCGTTGTTTTGAAGAGATTGCAAATTATCTGATACATTTTCTGCAAAAGATTTCTGTATCCTGGTAATCGCTGGAAATTCATTTAGGCTTTAACAAAAGATTTTTCAGGAGCTATGCTTTTTCTTCCGAAAAACTCTGTTGAAGAAAACTAAAGACTACGTTAACTTTCCTACACACTAGTCCTCTTTTGGCTTTGATGAATTTCGTCATTGCTTCGTTTCTAAGTTCTTCCAGTTCTCGGTTCCAGCACGGTAACCGTTTTATTTATGGCTTTCTATTATAATCAGGCTGTTGTCTTCATATAAGGAGCATATTACTAGACGTTCTATAGATCAAATTTTATAACTTGTGCCCTCAATACCGATTTTGAGACTATTTCATCCATATTTCACAAAGTTCATAGCGCTGGTAGTTTTACTTAGATTATTAAATCGAAAAATAATTGATTTATTTATTTTGTTGGTGTCAGAGCTGCCCCGCGTAGAGTCATATTTTAGGCATTTGCACTACATCCTATAATAAGACCCTCTGCATTTTCGAAGTTGTAATTCATGTTATCTTTACTCTACCGATAGGCAATTGTTCTGTGTCACCGAAGAAGTAGGCTGAGGTTACTATTACCTCCTTCCTTCCTGTATCTGTGACTAACTCTGCGTCATCTCCGTGAATTCGGAAATGATTAAATGTCTTATGGTGTTGTTTATTATAATAGTGGCCCTTGGATTTGGTGAGTACCTATGTGATGATATTTTTTTTTTTATATTTAAGGCTTAACTCCATTAAGCTAGGAGCCATCTTGCCAACAAAAAAAATTTTTTACAAAATTCCAGTTATAATAATACTACATCGTAATAATAATTAATATTAATATGAATAATAATAATACTAACTTTAGCGATTTACCTCTTTATCCCGATAACTCATTCATACATCCACTCGATTAATTGTTATAAATTCATATTATTTCCTTGTACACACATCCCCCTGCTTTCATACAATCGGTCAAACTGGTGGCATTCCTGAAGATACTGTAATTTTCGCTACTCCTGCTCTATTTGGTACAGTGCAGCAGGATGTGTTCAATATCCTCGGTTACACCACATGTATCCCATTCATTACTTTCAACCAAATGACGTTTAAACAAACACTCTTTCCAGTTACCATAATTCAATCTGACTCTTTCAATCGTCCTTATCATTCTGGTACTCCCTCGAAGCTCCTTATAAAAAAGATATTTCGGGGAGTTCTACACAATTCAAGGTACTTCTTTCCTTTTTTTCTAATCAAATTCTCATATTCATTCATCCATTCATTCCACACATTCACCTGAAACATTCGAAGTACATCTCTTGCATCCATCCTGTCATACCTTTTAATATTATCACATTCAAGTACTCCTTTTGCAAGCATATCGGCCCTTTCATTCCCCTCGATATTTTTATGGGCTGGAACCCATTGAATGGGTACCTCCACATTAAAATATCGAAGCCATTTAAAAATTTTGTCTACGTACACGTTGCCGTCTCTGCCACCACCAATATTTAATATCAATATACTAATCTGGGAGTCGGTCAATACAATTATTTTCCTCCTCCCTTCCTTCGTAACCAACTTAATACCTTTATACATTGCTATTATTTCAGCATTCATTATACAGATGCCTTCATCGATTCGAAACGATTGTTCCAAATTCATTCTTGGCACATATATTCCAACACCTACTCTATAATCACATACGCTAGGATCTGTATAAACGATTTCCTGTTCTCCGTACTGGCTTTTCACTCTCTCAAATATCCTTTTAGTCATAGTTTCATTCATTCCCTTCGTGTATTCCTCCAAATCCATACACAGAGTCAGATTATGAGGTAAAGAGTTCGGACCATTGTTTCCGATGCTCGAAAAAGCATCGATGTTTTCCGATATTACACTGAGTCTATATATTGATTTATATACCCTACCTCCTGCAATCTTCATTTCTTTCAACAAATCATTCTTTCTAATCACCATTCGTACAGTTTCTTTTATTGTGATCCACTGTCTCTTAAAATTGAGAGGTAGCTCACCCATCTCAGAATATATGGTGTGTATTGGGGTTGAGTTAATCGGACCCAATACCACCCTCGCACATGCATTCCAAACTCTCATCAATTGGCCAAAGCCCCCTTTCGCTCCATCGCCATACACACTAATGCCATACGTTGGAGGATAACAACACCTTTTGCAACATATTAGTCACTCCAGGGTGAGCGCCCCATTTCGGTTTACTCACCCTTTTGATCACATTTAAACGTTCCTTACAATTATCAGCCAAGTACTTCATATGCCTATGAAAATTCAACCGTCGATCAATCCATACTCCCAAATACCTATACACACTAACTTGCTCAATACGTCGTTCATTCTTATAACAATCTCTCCGTTATTCATTCTGAAACCCATTATGGCACATTTCACCGGATTCAACTTAAGATTCAAACTTGTCAGATATTCAATAATTTCATTTGTGCATTCTGCGCTGCTCGATCAATGCGACGACCCCTGCCAATTACAACAAAATCATCCGCAAATTGTAAGACAACTTTGTCTGTCGCATTGATCCGGTGAACAGCAGCGGTATACAGGTTAAAGAGAGTAGGAGATATTTTGCTCCCTTGGGTAGTCCAAGTTTTACTACTCCCTCCAACTTGTAATTTTGTCCTTTTAAGATAACCTTCGTTTCACATATGAAATCACAAACTTTCATTGGAAATTTCAAATTGCTCAGAATTTGATTCAATTTCCACGGAACCACATAATCATATGCTCTTTCAACATCCAAAAATACCGCAACTAGATTTTTATTCTCCTTTCTCACTTCCCACACAAACTTCTCAATACATTCAATAGCAGAGTGGCCCTTACGGAAACCGTAGGTTGTTTTTGGCAACGAATTATTCTCATTCATAAAAATTTCAATCCGCTCTTTCAACATTCCATTCAACAACTTAATAAATACATTTAACATACATATACCTCGATAATCCGTTGCCATATTCCGATCTCTATCCCTTTTAGGTATAGGCACCACTCTGCAATCCTTCCATTCGTTTGGTATTCTGGACCCCATCCATACCTTGTTGAGTACTTTTAGCAGACTCCTTTTGGATTCTGTATTCAACATCTGAATCATTCCATAACTTACTCGATTCATTCCTGGGGTGGTTGATTTGGAACCTTTCAGCACTCTCAGGAACTCATCCCATTCAAACATTTTATTCATTTTCCAATTTACCCTCCTATCACTCGCAACATATCCATTTTCAAGAAGGTTATCTTCTACATTTAAAAACATATTCACCATATTAGGGGTTTCTCCACATTTGCCTTTCACTCGGTTAAATTTATCCCATACATTCTTTGTTGTAGTCCAATGTGTCATTTCTGATACATATTCCCTCCAACTTATCCTTTTAGCCTTGCGAATAGCTTTTTTCAATCGTCCATTTATTCTGCCATACATAATTCTATTCTCTGCATTCATATTCCTGTTAAACTCACGCAAAACTATTCGTTTTTTTTGTACCAATGTTCAATCTCCTTGTACCACCATCCATTTATGCGTATCTCTTTCATATCGACAGTTCTCACACACCTTTCATTCACTCTTTGTATTTCAGTATTAAGTTGGCTTTCATTCAGTTCAATTTCTTCGAGAATCTAATTCATTTCTCTTACCCATTTACCTTGATTCATAATCTCACGCTTTCTTTTAAATACTCGATTGTCACCCATGATCAAATGAATCATGAAGTGATACGAACCTAAATTTTCTTCCTCCACATTCTATGTGACTTGGTAAGCCAACGCGGCAGATACTAAAGATAGATCCAATGCGTTGGCTGTACCTCTCAAGTTCGCTAATAAAGTTGGCCTTCCATCATTAAGCATTACCAGGTCGGAATTCAAAATGCAGTCGGCCAACAGATTCCCTCTCACATAGTTTCCCATACACTCCCATATTCGCTCGTGTGCATTCCAATCTCCACACACAATTAATTGACTTTTTCCATTTACCCAGTCAAATAACTTGACAATGTTGGCAGACGCCCGGCCTCTTTCATCAGCATCCAAAGCTTGAGGTATATACACACTCACAAGTACTAGATTCCTGCATAAATTGGCTGTTTTACCAGCTACTGCTTCCAAAAAAGTGAAATCTGGTAAAGTTATTTGTTGGAGTTTGATATTATTGCGAGATGCTCTCGATACCCCATTATAACCGTCCGTTGTAGCTTTGGACAGAAATCCATACCCTTTCAAATTAAACGTCTTGCCCATTTTTTCCCATGTTTCACTCACACATAATATATCTATATTTACTCGGCTCAAATAATTCACAAGCCTATCCTTTTTTGCGTATAGGCTTTGTGCATTTATTTGGCCTATAACAATCTGCTCATTCGGTACATTCATTCTACTATTTAACATACATACATTAAGATACATTATGTAAAATTTACAAAATACTTGGAGCGTTGGTGGTGTCATCATTGCATTAGTTCCAAAATACTTAAACAGAACAATAAGTTGTTAATTTATAAAAATAGTATGTGGAAAACTAGAATAAGTGGTAATAGAACGTTCAAATAGAAATCTTTTAAAAAACGTTTTAGCAGTCAGCCGAGGAAATTAATTGTCAAGACATACAGGAGAGTTATTTATTCATGTTGGGAGAAATTTTGCTTCCTGTTACGTGTGGAATTACTGCTGTGCGTTATAATTAGTAAATAGTGAGGAACAAGTCACTAGCAACAAAAATCGCCAAAGGTTAATGTGACTATATTTGGTTAGCTAATTCAATAAAAAAATCTTTTCACTAAATTCGATTTGCTAATATTAAAAACAAACAACGCATCATTGTGAACATAACAACATTTTAAAGCAAGCCGACTTAGTGGCCTACATGGTCCCATATTCAATTAAGGAAGGATCATTAAGAATTAGCAACAGGCAGTAAAACTTTTTGTCACCGCCAAACACAACTTCCATTATATCCAATAACAACAGCAGACATCTTTTCATCCAATGATTACTTAATATGACTGATATTGATTTCAATCAAAATGAAACAGCATTAGTGGGAAAAGATTTAACACTCAATATTAAATCTTAAGTAAGAAAAACTGTAATATGACGCTCTACCTGAATGTTGAAAACAGCATAAGAACAAATTTAGTGTAATTTGCACAACCATTTTTTGTCGCTGGATCAGGAGATGAAATCACAAAAGGCCATAGGCAGCACCGATTCATGAGATGTTTATTTTTAACTTAATTTTAAGTAAAACAATGTAATTTAATAATATACAATTTTATTTTTGAACCATAAATATAATTTTACTTCTAATTGTTATCGCTTTGAAGATCGCTTTATAATTAACCAAAAAGTTAATGTCATCGAAATTTTCTCAACTTGGTGTTGCCGGGGAAACAACTTTCCAAAACCAGATCATGGTTGTAAGCCAATGAACAAAATGTAAATGAATTTTCTAATGACATCTTTTATAATAAATATTTAAATTAGCTTGAAAAGACATCTAACAATGAATAGATGAACTACGCTTATCTAATACACATATTATTACGTTTTTACCTTGTCAATTAAGGTTCATATCACTAGATTGTGAATAATACAAAATCAATTTAATTTATCATCAACATATTTATTTATTTCACACAAAAATTATTACAACACAGTTTATCAATAAAAATTCACAAAATCACTTTAAATAATTTTTACCAAAATTTTACTATTCACTTGTAATTTTTATTTCGCACTACAACACTTTTTAAATCACTTTTTAATTCCTTTTTAATCTTTACTCTATCGCTTACCAAATATTACTCATAATCTTACAAGTTTACTCTATCGCGTTCCAAATACTAATAATCCAATTCGATTTTGTTCGCCTTTTTATATACACAAACCAAGCTTCTCGAAAGTTCGTGACTTTTCCAGTTAGAATAGAGTAGAACAGTTTTATCATGGAAAATTCCATTTTAGTACAGTAAAACATTGAGCTATTAGTTTTACTTATTCTATTACACACTAGGTGTCACCGTCACATAATTTTATAACTGAGCTACAAATGATAATTACAATAAATTAAAGTTAAATACAAAATCCTAATTAATTTGTTTTGTTTTAGTGGTCGATTCTTCGACAGAATATTAATGACGAATCCAAATCATGTAGATGAGATTCGAGCCATCTTTTGGGTGAACTCAGTAAAATCGACAAATCTAGAGTTCTTAAACACTTGGATATGAATCTGGGAACTGAAAACAATATTTGAGAGTCTCGAAAATATGGTTCTTGATATAGGGTGATAAATAATAAAAGACAAGCCAAATCAATTTTTTTTTTGTAGTAATGTTCAAAATTAAGCGTCTTTAATAATAACATTCTGACCCATAATTGTTGCACGGAAACGGCTGTGAGAGGAGGAAAAACAGTTTTATTAAATATTTGACTACGTTGATTTACCATTGCTTTTCAGAAGCAGTTCATTAAAATATTGTGAACAAAAAACACCTTAAGAAGTAGCAAAGGGTATAGATATCACAGAATATGTTAAATAATAACAACAATAGCTAAAAATAATGGTAATTAAATATATTGTAGCTGAGAACATTAAACAAAACAACTTCTTAAAAGGAACAAAGAGCGCGCGCGTACACAGAAAAATGATTTATTTTTGTTAAACTTTCATTGTGCTTTGTTGCAATGTTGAAATAAATATTTTTCTTATTAAAATTCCAAACACGACTTTTGTATTTTATACCATAATATATGTATATTAAAATAACAGCAAAATTTTTTCTTATTTTTTTTTTTTTTGAGTTGCTCAGTTCTTCATTTTGCCATTTTACATTTCTGTTTTGTTGCTATATTATTGTTGTTCAATGTTGTCTGTGTTTCATATTCTTACGAAAAAAAAAAAAAAAAAAATTTGTATTATGAAAGTTTTGCTGCGAAATATACTCTCCGTCTCTATATATTGTACATATACATAAAGTAGTTATTTAGCCAAGAAAAGCAGAAGAACTAAATCGTGATTTTTCATATTATGTGGAGTGTCTGTTTCTTGATATATGTATAAGTTTCAGTTTTCTTCCCTCAGTTTTTTTTTGTTCTTGTAATTTTTTTTGAGAAGTACAAAATGAATTATGTGTTCGCGATATACCACTTATTATTCAAAAACTGTTATTTAAAAATAACAAAAAAAAAAGCAACGTTATGAAGAAGAGAGTTTTTAGTTTTTATTCTTGCGTGTTTGATAAACACTGTATTAACAAATAACAACAACAGCAAAAAGACAAAACCAATATACATAACAACAAAATATTGTGAAGGAGAAAAGCTTAAAAATAACACTTTATATATAACATAAAAGTTTACTGTAAAAATATTTTTAGATTTTTGTGAAAGATTATTGTAAAAGTTCATGTCTAGTTGGTTTTGAATTTTCCTTAGCTATTTTTTCGCTTTTTTGGTTATGTTTTTGATATTTTGGGGGCATGCTGTTTGGTTTGTTTCTGGTTGAATGAATTTTTTAGTTTTGCGAAAAAGTTTTTTTTTTTCTTACAATATAGTTTTATTCTCCATTGAGTAGTTAGGTTGAAGTTGAATTTCTTGTAACTTTTCATTTCCCTTGATTTACTCTAAGGATTTCAGGATTAATTGTTGATTGGATGATATCTAGTAAACAATGCTTAAACATGTTTTTTTTTACTAATTAATCGTTTATCTAAAATTGATCAAGCGTACACCTATAACAAACTCTTACAAGAACAATGTTAAATCTTCATTAACCTAATTTTAATTTTTAGTCTATAGTATTCTCTTTATGTAATGTGCATTTGACATAATATATTTTTAATGTGAAGAAGTTTATTATACATTAATGAATATTCATTCAACAATTTTCATTTATTATCGTTTTCTTACGAAACGTATTCATAAACTTTTAAAATAAAAAAAACAAAAAATTCGGAAAATTATTAGAAAATGGAAAATATAAATAGAAACAAAATAACAAAATTGTACGTATAAAACATTGTTAGTTTTCGTTTTGTTTTGTTTTTGTCTTCCTTATTGTTGGTTGTTGGCATTGCAACAAAAGACTTAAAAAGTTAAGTAGTTTTTCGTTTTCTTTTGTTTTGTATATTTTTAAGTCTTCCTTTGTTTTCTTATAACTTACATAATATTTATTTTCTTTGCTCCTTTCTGTATCAAAATTTATAGCCTTAAAGCTTTTCTTTGCTATTACTATATACAATGAACGAACGATGAGGAAGGAATAGTTGTATACAATGTAAAACTATGTGTATACTAAAAATGATGTATATGTTTACAAGGTGGTATTAGAAAATTTACAAAATGATGAAAATGTGTTAAAAATTTCATAATAGGGAAATAAAAAACTTTAAAATTCCAGAAAGCATTTAAGAAGATTTAATAAGATTTTGTAAATCTAACAGCATTTCCAACGGTGTAAAATTCGTTTGCGTAACAAAATATTTATTTCTTAGGTTTTTTTTTGTTTATATCTAATAGGTAGGTGTAGGGAGTATCGTTATTATCGTCGTCCTCCTGTCTGTATATAGTTTAGTAGTTTATTAGTTCGGGAGTTAGGAGTAAGATCGGATAAATACGTTCTAGGTAGGGTAAGCTCTTTTTATTGAATTTAATAATGACATTCGTTGTTCCGATAAATATATGATAAAACCGAAATTCGAAGACATTTTGAACTTATGAAAAGAACGTAAATTTGCCTAATTTTGAGATTGATATTTTAAACGAGAAAAAGTTAATTTTCAAATTGTTGATTTACCCTGTAATCGAAAGATATTTCAGAATTTGAAATGATTTATGATTTATTTTGAAAGAAACTTATGCAGACTATCAAATTTTAACGCGACCATGTGCGGCTTAAAACTTAGCTAATGTTTTTTAAACATATAAATGACTGGCAATTAACCGGTGCCAATTTTTTTGTATTCTCTCTGTATATTCTAAAATATTATAGTTGTTGCCAATTTATGAATTTAGATAGCCATATTTGATCATATATTGTGTCGCCACCCCAATATTTCTGAGTTTCACATTTAAATTGTCCCTGTTGAAATATGCAGCAGGCGTCACGCATTAGGGGTCTAATGAAGTTTGAATTTTTTTGATTCTTTCTAATACAAAAAACTTTAACAACTCAGTTTAAATGTTGCATTTTATAGAATTCCTCAAACCATCCGAAGCTTTCGAAAGCTGAGTCATCGCCATCAGATTCGAGAATTGGGATTTTATTCGGCCCTATTAAGTGCAAGCAGACTGCATCTACCTTAGTATCGTACTTACTGCATCCAAACCCAAGAAGAGTGCAGCCTCCTTCATATATTTGGCTACTGCATTGGTCAAAGCTCTTAATAATTTTGGACATAAAAGCTCTTGATAATTTTGGACAAGAGCACTGTTGGACTCCGGTTCGCAAGGGAATTTCATGACTTAGTCGTTTTGAACACGGCTAATAATTCCTAGTTGTAGCACTGGCACTAAAATTCAAAAAATCAGCTCAAACGTCATTTCAAGTTTGGCTAGTTCAACAATAACATTGAGTTAAAATATTACTAACTATAAACCCACTTTGGACGTGCAAGTACATAACAAAATAACGAGTTACGAACCCATTGCTTTAATTAACGATATCAAAGCGTTGAAAATTCCGTCAAACATTCAACTCGCCGATGCTGAGTTTTTCAAATCAAAGAATATTGATTTATTGCTCGGCGCAGAGATTTACCATGCTTTACTTTTTGTTGATCCAATCAAATTGGCTGATCACTTACTTTCGCTTCAGAACACCGTGTTGGGCTGGATCGTTGTTAGAAAAGTTTTGCCTTAGTCGAATTCTAATCAATTTCGTCATTTGGCCATCGATGATCCGATTACTTTATCGAAAAATTCTGGACCATAGAGAATCTGCCACATTCCAACAAGCCGCTATCCTCCGAGGAAGCTGAGTGTGAAAGACATTTTACAAAGTTCACCACCCTCGATAGCGATGGACGATTTATTGTGAAACTCCCATTTTTGTCGGATCCATCGATACTTGGAAACTCGAATAGTATCGCTATTCGCCTATTCTATAATTTGGAAGGACGGCTTCAGAAATCACTAGAATTGTTCGCCACTTATTCTAAATTCATGGACCAATACAAGATGTTAGGAAATATGGAAGGGTCCGCGAGGATGATCAAAGATATGAACTTATTAAACGCTTTCACCTTTTAAATCAACCACCGTGATACATGGTACGTCCTGCGCCCCATTTCTCGCCACAACATGTTTTAAGCAATTGGCTCTTGATCACAAGGGTACCTTACCTGCTGCTGCCGAAGCAATTGAGAAAGATTTTTACGTTGACGACATACTTACCGGTACCAAATCAATAGTTGCTGCAAAAGAGCTGAAAAATGAAATAATAAATATAATGCGATCTGCAGGCACATACTGGAGAAAGTGGTGTTCCAACAGATTTGAAGTAATCGAAGACATTCCCATAGAGTTGTTTGAGACTTAGCTTAAAATTGATGATCAGGAATGGGTTAAAACCCTTGGAATTTTATTGCATCTGCCAACTGACAACTTCAACGTTTTTGTCAATATAAACCCAGATTAACTCATTACAAAATGAACTATATTTTCACAAATCGCTCCTCGGATTTACGATCTGCTT
Source organism: Tipula vernalis (assembly GCA_958295665.1). NCBI lineage: Eukaryota > Metazoa > Arthropoda > Insecta > Diptera > Tipulidae > Tipula > Tipula vernalis. The sequence goes on from OY282559.1 coordinate 397,233,549, forward strand.
GGCCTCTTGGCTCCGGTGGTCACATTGGGGAAGCTGCTAATCAAACACTTTGGCAACTAAAACTAGAAGAATTAGATCGAGCCCTCAACACTATTATCCGAGTCGTATAGAAACAATGTTTCCCGATCGAATTCACGGGATTGGAAAAGGCTAATTTCATCAGCAAGCAGTCAATGCTTCGCTCGTTATCACTATTCTTAGACGAAAATCACATAATCCGAGTTGGTGGCCGCCTTCCACGCCACTTTGCACTATACCTCTAAATATCCTATTCTCTTGCCCAATAAACATAATTTTACATTAATTTTATTAAATTTCTTTTAAAGGAAACTATTACATGCTTGTCAATGAGCCCTATTGGCCACCGTTCGGCAATATTATTGGTCTGTGTATGGTACAACCGTATGTAAGAGGATTTACCGGGAATGCTTTTTGTGTTTTCGGGCTCGACCGATTCCAATGATGCATCAGATGGGACAACTACCATCAGAACAAGTAAATGCCGTACCACCGTTTTCTTTACTTGGTATAGACTTTGCTGGTTCGTTTTCTGTCCATTATCATATAAGAGGCAAACCACCAATGAAGACGTATCTATATCTGTTTATTTGTCTTGTCACAAAGGCAGTCCACCTCGAGTTGGCTTCCGACCTTAGCTCAAAGGCATTTCTGGGATGCTGCAAGCGCTTTGTGGCCACCCGAGGACTGTGCAAACATATTTATTTTGACAACGGCACCAATTTTATTGGCGCTAACTCTAAACTACGTCAGGTTTATTTACTGCTGTCATCTAATCAATTGAAGAATGAGCTGCAAACAATATGCGAAGAGAAAAATATTGGATGGAAATTTAAACCACCCGCCACCCCTCATTTTGGCAGACTGCATGAAATTGTACTGTAGATACGAACAGCTGTTGACGTTGGTCAAACAAGTTGAAGCGGTTTTAAATTCACGACCGCTCCGGCCCTTTATTAACCGCTCCGATTACTTTGATTGTCTTACACCGGGACACTTTTGGATCAAGCGACCAATTGACAATTTACCGATGTGTGATATAACTAATCGGCCACCGTTTAAAACCTGGAAGGAGATTGATTTTCAGCAACGCACACTTTGGAATCGTTGGTCAAACGAAAATTTACGAGCCCAATAGCAACGCCACACACAAATGGGCCAAACCGACACGCAATCGCGGGGTGAATGTTGACGCATAGTCTTATTTCATCGCATGCGCGCGCGTTTAGTATAAGCGCGTTAAATTACCTTTCTATAATAATTATCAACTGAATCTATTATAACCTTTTATTTGATTGTTAAAGTAATTTGTTGAAATATGACAGTTTTGTTGTGTTCTTTTCGTTTTTTTTTGTAGTCTCGGTTTTAATTTACTGAAGAGCACAGGGACCAATAGTATTAGTACAAACTAATAAAAATAAAAATAAATTAACATTTTATTTAATATTTTGAAAGCCATCATTTTTTAGTCGCCCACATTTTTCCCCATTTTTGTTGGAAAAGTATACAGCACAAAAGAGCTTGTGCTCCATCATATATTATTAGAAGTTAGTAACATTTCTGTTAACATTTCAGAATTTGTGGAAATTTAGAAAACTTCAGAGAATCAACTTTTAAATTTAAGACAGTTTTGTTTAAGAGATTGAAGGCAGCAACTTAATAGTTAAGTAACTATATTTAGAAAATTGCCCAGAAAATGTTCAAGAGTATTTCAATAGTTCTAACTAGTAATCTAAAATTTGCGAGTTTATTAATTTTCGATTGTCATATAAAAATGTCCATAACGTTATTTTTTAATTTAAAAAAATACATAATTTCTTTAAATTCATCTCCCAAATTTCGGCGATTTATCTCAGAATTTTCGAATTAGCATGCAATTTTTTTTTATTATAATCAACAAAAATTTTACTTCTCTAAAACTCTGAAAATAATTTATTTAATTTTAAAACGTATTCTTAAAATCTAAATCTCAGGATTTAAAAATGTTGGAAAATTTGGTACATACCATATAATCAAAAATAGTGTTGCAGTAGTTTTCATATTGGCAACAGTAACGGACAATACCACGCAGCAAAACGGCATGTGTTGTAGAGATATGGTGAATTTGTATATCCCAATAAGATGTATGAGTATATTTTATTAAAACGTTGTGTTACTTTTTGTGTTAGCAGTATAAAATTCGAATTTAGTGAAATTTTATAATTTTCCAAATTTTATGTTTACATTAAAAAATTTTCAGATTTTCAATAAATCTTAATTTTTTCTGGTGTTAGGTGAAAAATAATTTTTTTTACAGATTTTGAAGGTTTCGTAAACGTTCCACTAAATGACGTATTATGTAGAAAGTTGTCCAATAATTCTAGAAGATTGTATCAGATTGTAGCGAATTTCAAAAATTATTTAAAAATATTTGATGAATTTTTAATACTTGTCTTGGCAAGTTGTTTAATTAGACAGAAGATATTCATCCAATTTCTGAATAAATTGATAAATATTGATGAAGATGTATTACAGAAGTTACCACAGGGATAGCTGCGTTGAAAATGATGGGAAACGACGTAGCACGGGAGAAACCGTAAGCAAAAACCTAGAGATCAACACGTGTTCGAGGAAACAGTGGTCTTATGCAACTCCGTTTAATTTCACTTGGCCACCTTTAGATGATACATTTCAGTTACTTCTTATTTCTTAATCGATTCCTACGAGTAATAGCTATTTTATTTAATGAATAGTTTAGTCAAAATCAATTTTAGTCACACAAATAAGGGTTACTCTAGTGCTCATTTACTTAAAATGATTTTTGAGATTTTAACTTTAAATCGTTTTTTTAATAAAGTTTTTACTAAATTAATAAATTTTGCAAAGTCTAAGGGAATGAGAGGAGGCGGCCAGAGGAGGAAGGCATAAGGTCGCTGGGCTTTTAAAATAAAATTAGTTTTAGGTGAAGAATTTCAAAATCTCTTGAAACTCTGTTGATAACACGATAGTTTACGAAATTCAATTCGGCGAGTTTTACAAATTCTTAAGCATTCAAAATAATTTAAAAAATTCTGTAACACATAAAATTAGGATAATTCTGCAATTTCTACAAAATTTTAATGAAGCGAATTTTACAATACGATCCATAAACCCGAAAAATTATACCTAGTCAAAAATTTTATAAAATTCTGACGATTACCATAATTCTGAAAATTCTGAAAATTCTTTAGATATAAAAAAATTCTATACATTTTATAAATGTTAGAAAATATTTAAAATTGCACAAGTTCTGTTTGCTGTAAAAAAACTGAGAGTAAAATTTTGACATTCAAAAAGTTTTTAATGTTTTAGAAATACCAATATTTCTTAGTTTAGAAATTACAAAATTTATAGAAATTTTTGAAGATCCATAAACAAGTTCTTTTAAGGTAAACTGACCAGAATGGTTTTGATAATGCGGGATGTTGTCCCTGTATGTAGCAATAACCTCACGCTTCGTGGGACGGATTTATCCGTGGAACAACACACTATGAAGGCACTGTTTCCATGCAGCGTGGGACGTTTGGGCAGTTTATCTTAAGGCTATAAAATATACAAGGTGTTATATGTAAATGCAACGTTTGAGTCTAATTTATTAGGCTTCTATCAAAATTTGAAATGTCAAAACGCATCAACGACTTTAAGTTGTGCGTAAGGTATTTCATTTTAAAAAGGTTCTTAAAGAAATTCCAAACAGCATTAAAGTATACGTATCGGAGCTATTGGATTCTGAAGAAATAGTTCGCGACTAAATTATTATTTCAGTTCTGGAAGAAATGTAGGTATTGTACTAGGTTGGTCATGACTTTCGAGTCACGCGGTTGTATTTATTGTTTATAAGAATTGGATTGTGCATCGTAGCTGAAAGAATATCCAAGAAATAACGTATTTCGTGATATCCTAAAATGTATTCTTGGTTTAAAAGAAAATGACGGCTAATTTCGATCTATTTAACGAAAATAAGAGTGTAAATAACTTGGCTTGTAAAAACATCTATAAATCGCATTTCAACATTAAAAATATTTGATAAAGTCATAGGCGTGTGTGCACCTTTTTTCGCAACAGAAAGCAGAATATATCGATATCTTGGATCACACAAGTGTTATGTAAACTTTTACAATTTGTGGTAAATACAAAATTAAAATGTTAGAAAGGTATTTAATATAATTTATGGTTAAATTTTCTGGTGCTACAGTCGTTTAGAACATTATTTTTAAGGACATTGAGAGAAAATTTAGAAGGACATGAATGAAAATTAAAAATATTTTCGAATTTAGAGACATTGTTGTAGAAATTTAAATTAAGGACATAGCACTTGTGCGCTCTAAGGTATTGGTATATTCTATCTATGCGTCAATCAAGATTTACTGCTGAATTTCATTTTTGCTATCTCCAACTATATTTGATAAATTTCTCATTGACTGAACAATCATTTGAACAAATCGTGAACCGGTCCCGAAAGCGGGCGAGTATACGTTGTATCGTTTATATATTCACATTTTAAATAAGATTCGCATAATGCTGGTTTATAATTTGTAGTCGGATTGAAACAATGTTGTTTAAAGTTCGCGAATGGATTTAGTGTGCTGTATACATGTGTGATATGTATGTTAGTTAAATGTTACAAGAGTGGCCAGTGGAGGGTCGCTGCAATATCGATTGCTGCTCGTCTAGTCCAAAGCGGCATAAACTGGCTTATTTTGGTGATTTTGTTAGTTTGACTTTGTTTGAATACAATTTTGCTTACTTTGACAAGATTATTTTGACAGTTTTTAGAAAAGATGTAACTACTAACAATTGACCGTCAAAATTGTTTGTAACCGAGTCGATCTCAACCCTAGACTAACAATCCTATCCAATCCTTCCAAATAAATATAAAAAAGGGTGTACGGTACGTTCCCTTTAAAATGGAATAAAAATGGCATTCAACTTGTTATTGAATTATGGTAAATTAATTAGTCGATATTAGCGATAATCAAACAATAAATCTGCCAATATTTTATGCTGCCCGGCTGTTACGAATCAACACAATATTTTTAATTAACCGTGATTTCTGTTGCATTGGTGGAAAAATTAAAGCTGATATTGTGCCTCTGGACTAATGCCTCACCACACTTTTTGGGTAATGCTGCTTCACTGTCTCCGTTTTAAAGAAACAAATTTTTCACTTTGGTGGATTTAAATATGTTTGGTGAACAATTCTAGATATTTCTCAGACCTTGCCTCTAGGTTTGTGTTATGTTATCGAAGTATAATGTGCAATTTAGTGGCTTGTTTGAGGTGGCGTTGAAAATCTGGAGGAGTTTATGATAACAAAATTTTAGTAATTTTGATTTCGATAATAATATTCAATATCTGGATTTCTCCGGGGCTTTCCAATCCATAGCGTTTTTAAGGCACTCACTCTTAGTTTCCAGTTTTCCCCCATGGCTCCAACACCAAATGGCAAAGTTATATTTTGTCCAACAGAAATGTTTGATAAATAATTTTCGACTTTTTGTGATGGATAAGAAAGACCTTTCCAGCGGTACCTGCAGTAAAACTGTGCGACGCCTAGAATTCACAAAACTTTAAGTCGCTAAACTTCTAAAATGCTGTATATTTAGTTTTGATTCAGTTTACAATTAGTACCGTCAATCACTTATTTTATTCCTTCGAGTTAAGCTGCAATGTATTCTCAGAGTTGTTCGACCTTTAACTTTGAAAAAGCTTAGATCCGATTTATAACGTAAAATAACTGGATTATTTAATAAGCTTCGTATTTTGCTCCTTTGTAAATGCAAAGGAGCACAGACTAATCCATAAAATGATTTAAATTCTTTAACGGTAAGTTCATTGTAATTTAATGTTAAAAGTTCAGAAAGCTTTGCAGTTCATTGAAGCAGCTGGAAAGGTTTTCCGCTTGCGATAATTCATGACCCACTTCAGTTGTTCTGCATATTTTACACTAAATGGCCAATACAAATTTCCGCAGTTAGTCTTGGTTGTGCCAAGTTCATATCATTTAGCTCGGCAAGATTGCTTTTGAAAGGTATTGACCTCTTAAACTAAACGACTGAATTTAAGATATGCGATTATTCACAAAACTGTTTCATCAGTGAGTCATTATCCACTATCCAACCAGTCGTACACTATTTAACAGACAGTCCAATACATTGAATTATCAATTTCTTTGCTTATTTGCCATTTAACTGTTACTTAATTAAGGTTTGTTACCATTCTATACAATTCTAAAATAATATCAAAAATAGAAGTCGTAAAGACAAACTCACAATCAGTTACAATTCCTACTTAAAATGTTTTCCTTATTTTTTTTTCTTCCTTTTGGTAATAACAATATTTGGTGCGTTTACACGTTAAGGATATCATTCTAAGCAGAACCCCCTCCAAAAAACTAACATTAGCAAGCCATCCAATTGAATCGAACATCCTTCCTGCAGGTGATAAAAATGCTTTTATACGTAAAATTGAAGAAAATTTTAAACTTAGTTTGAAACTTGTTTTCGACTGTGGATACGGAACTATTTCGAAAAACAAATTTTAGTACTTTCATAAAATTTTGCAATTCCTAGTCTAGGTAATTTTAGTATTGTGGGCTTGCCATGGTAATGGCTTCATAAATTTGAGGTGTAAACACTTTTCAAATCACTTTTTAATTCTTTTTTTAATCTTCACAGTGTCGCTTACCAAATACTACTAATCCAATTCGACTTCGTTCGCCTTTTTATATTCACAAACCAAACTTTTAGAAAGCTCATGACTTTTCCAGTTTGAATAGCGTAGAAACATTACGTAACAATTTTTATCATGGAAAATTCAATTTTAGTACAGTTAAACATTGAGCTATTCATTTAAATTCCTCTATTACACACTAGGTGTTACAGTCACAATATATATTATGACAGTGACACCTAGTGTGTAATAAAAGAATTTAAATTAATAGCTCAATTTTTAACTGTACTACAATGGAATTTTTCTTGATAAAAATTGTTACGTAATGTTTCTACACTATTCTAACTAGAAATATCATGGGCTTTCTAGAAGTTTGGTTTTGTGTATAATAAAGGCGAACGAAGTCGAATTGGATTAGTTGTATTTGGTAAGCGATAGTGTGAAGATTAAAAAAAAATTAAAAAGTGATTTGAAAAGTGTTTTAGTGGAAATAAAAAGTAAAAGTAAATAGTAAAATTGTGCGAAATAAAAATTTTAAGTGTACAGTAAAATTTGAGAATAATTTTTTTAAAGTGATTTTGTGAATTTTTATTAATAAACTGTGTTGTAATAATTTGTGTGAGAAATAAATAAATTCGTTGCTGATAAATTGAATTGATTTTGTTTTATTCACAATCCAGTAATACGAACCTTGATTGACAAGGCAAAAACGTAACAATATATATATATATATATATATATATATATATGTATATATATATATATATATATATATATATATATATATATATATATATATATATATATATATATATATATGTATATTTATGTATATATAAATATATATATATATATATATATATATATATATATATATATATATATATATATATATATATATATATATATATATATATATATATATATGTATATTTATGTATATATAAATATATATATATATATATATATATATATATATATATATATATATATACATATATATATATATATATATATATATATATATATATATATATATATATATATATATATATATATATATATATATATATATATATATATATATATATATATATACATTGAGGGTGACTCTAGCAAGTTCGATAAATTCGGGAGGTGTCTATCTTGTATCTGTAACCTTTACAGAGAAAATCAAGCTTCTGCTGTAAAATTAGTCACTTTGAATTTCACTTATTACTACTACTTATAAATTACTCTATCGCAAATTTATTTGTTTATTAAACACATTGCCAATAATAAGGTTAAATTAATAATAAATACACTTATCACTAAAAAAGTTGTGAAAATCGTTAATTTTTTCAAGATTTACCCTTGTAGGTGTGATTGCCATATTACGCCATATTGCAATCAATTATTTCCAAGATATTTTGTAGTTTCACAGAATCTTGATAAGACTATGATAGTGATTTAGAGCACAGTAGAAATTAGTATGAAATGATCAAGCATATGATTTCGCTATCTAAAACTAAAATGCACTAGATAGACTTAATATGATTTTCGTGCCTTTTCGTATGAGTATCAATATAAATTAAAAAGTAATCGCTAATCTGTGCAATTTTTTACCATCTGTGCCTCAAGTATATCACGATCAAAATTTATCTACCATCAGTATGCTCTAGCTAAAGATTTCACTCTTCTCATACCAAAATAAGCTGAATGTATGTAACAGAGAAGGTATAGTAACAGAGAAAGTATATAAACGCTTCTGATTCGTGATTGACGATCATCTTGATGTCTTAATACAGTGTCCATTCCTTATAATATAATACATCTGTAGCAATATACTATACTCTCTGCGAAAAATGTCCATTTATCTTTATTAATTCTTATAATTGAATTATTAAATCTTTTAATTATTCCATTCAGTCTTTCTAAATGGATTTTTTCGTTTTGTTGCCTAAAAAATGGTTATTTCGGGAATTCCTGCAAACAATTTTTCTATTTCACGTTACCTTATTGCGGGTGGAAAAGTTGAACCATCAAACGCAAGGTGGATATAACCTTAAATACATATTTCTCGATTTATATTTGGCTCAAATCATTCGAAGCCGATATGAAAAAGATGTATATTTGAATAATCGCTGAAGATGTATATCTGAAATTATATATTATATTAAAACTTACCCAACTATGTATTTGTGCTTCTTAAAATTTTTTTATCTACCACAATCCCCAGTAAGGTTAATTTATTTTGCTCATAGATTCAGTTTAATTAAATCACAATTTGTATACTATTTCCAACATAACTTATAAACTCACCATGTTACATGCTTGATGAGCATGATTCTGCGGCGTTATCCGATCCTAGATAGGCCCATTCTGTACAATGTTTTGCAATAAATTCTATTGGTTTAAAATACTACTAAAAATTAAGAGAGTCGCTTTTAGTTAGATTCAAAAGAACCAAAATACCTATCTTCTGGTGAACATTTTCTCTGATTAAAAACGCGAGCTACCAAAGCCAATGATTTTACCGCACACTTTGAATAAATTGTATCCATTTCAGCTGTTCTTTGAGTAGCCATTATCCATTTCTTAAATTATTAGTATTAAATGCCATGAAAAATATTAAAAAGGCTAAAGTTTGTGAAAGGAAAATAGGCGTAGATTGTTACTCGGATTACCATAAAAAGTTTACTAGCGGCAGCAGAATTTCCTTGCACAAAATTTTAACATGCTGTTCGAACAGCAAGCAAACGATTAAAGTTTGTAAGTTATTCCCAATTTTTTATTTTGAAGAAATGTCAAACAACTGCATGAAGTTAGGTAAAATTTTAGTTTTTCGTTTACTAGCGACACATGTGTATATTAGCAAAACTTTCAATAGAAATTTACCATGTGCTCCCGAGCTAATAAAAAAACGCGGCTATTGATTCCGTTTAGAATTTTTGTTCTCGAATTCGGCTAATTTTATTTCGTTCGGTTCTATTCACACCGGTTAGTAATCGTAATAGTGCCAAGGCATCCACTATTCCTAGACAGAAATGTATTACACATTTTAATCTACAAATAATAAATTTGTTTAGAATTTTACTCTAACTTGTAATTTTGAAGAAACTGATTAAGGATGATTGTATCTCATTGTTAGATACAAGAACTCATGTTTTAATATAACACAAAGATTAAATTCGGATTATATTCTGCAAACATTAAACGAGAAAGGCATCTTTATCCCCAGAAATAAATTTGCTTCAAATTTTAATCATTTAATAGCTATTTTTTGTGAGATTAGCAAAAGGCTCTTACCATTTCAAATCTGATTTTCTTTTTAACTAATCACAATTGTAAACCAAATTGCTTACTAACAAATGAGTACCCCTAAAAATATTTTTTAACAGTTCTTTTTACACGATTTTTTTTCCAGAAACAAATTTCATTCTGAAATTGTTTTTTTTATTGTGGAAAATTTGTAGAAAGCTGCCATGATGCAAACATTTTTGAAAGACACTTAAGAATTACGTTTAATTGAAGCGTCTACCAAACGACCACTTGTGGTGTTAATAATTGCCAGTCAATTCTTAAAACATTGCGAAAATATTTGTTTAATTTTGACAAACTTACCTAATTAAATCAGTTTGATTCAGAATCGATTTAAACATATTGAAAATGACGTCGACCCTTAAACCGAAAAGATTGTTATTTTACCAATTAAACCGAAAAGATTGTTATAAATAGTGGAGACATCTGCCATTTTGTAGTTCTGGAAGAGGAGGGATCATTTTGGAAGGTTACAAAATTTAAAGTCAATTAAAGCTTTTTAATGGGAAATATTGATGGGAGGCCCTTAAATGATAACACACTATAATAGAGAAGGTTGGGGAAAGAGGCGGGGCGAGATATTTAAAAATAATACTTTGTGACAAGGGTGTTTGTGGGTATCGGTAATAGATAATTGACATCAATTCTGATTTTATAGTGTTTGTATTGCTCGAACGGTCCCCAGTATTACTGTGTTCAGACTGAAGCACCAAGTAATGATTTTTACTTACCAAATCTGACGTTGCTCAAATAATTGTTTGATCTCAACTAATAGCGCAAACCGATTTTTATTACTGTTGAACACGTCTGAGTTCTAATCAATCCAACAATAATTATAATTCTGTGTGTAGAAGATTTAAATTATCTTGGCCAATTGTAATATTGGGCAAGAATCCTCTCAATTTAAAAAAAACCGTTAAAATAATGGAAATTTTTTGTAAAATGGTTTAAATTTTTTTTTTTTATAATTAAAGATTGGCTTATGTTGATGAAAAATCCCTTACCAGATTTTCAAACATCTTATGAAAGGTGCAAGAATTCTTTAAGAAAATTGTTTACTTTAACATATTCAAAACATGTTTTCAATAATTTTTAGTCAATGGTTGAATATTTTATTACGGCTATAAATGAAATGAAATTTTAAATTTCTTACGAATAACCTTATTTTGAAAACAGATTTTATTATAATAAAGAAATATCAAATAATATTTTAATTACCTCCGTCGGTGTTACAGGAAAATCGAACTTTTAAGTCTGTATGTACCCAATTCCCAAAGAAAAATTTCATCAAAATCGTTTAAATAGTTTCTGTGCTTAGTACATATGAAATAAAAGCAAATCATTTGGAAAAAAAGCTCAAAACATAAATTGAAGTATTTTGTTGTCTAGGCGTCGTTATGTGTTCTAAATATACATTATCTACCATCTTTGATAAGAAATATCCCGTTATTTCCTCTCTATGTACTACTTCGTATTTATAGATTTAAAATAAATAAAATAATTCGGCACACACATGTTGAAATTTTAAAAGTTGTTTTTTTTTTTGGAGATCTCAGTTACAAAGACAGACGAGTACAATTTTCCAGACAACATCTGCTAATTTGTTTAATTATATAGATTTACATAATACAAATTTGTATTATGCGGATCAAAAACTAAACTTTCTGTTTCTTCAGGCAATTTCGAAACTATTTAGCGGTTTTAGCTGTAGAAAGAATATTCCCGATGATATTGATTTCCCATCCTAATATCGAATTTTAGTTGTAGCAAAAGTTTTATTTGTAGTACATGTGTACGAGTGTATGTCAACATTAAGAAATTCTTAATTTTTAATGTTTATCTTTTACAAGTGTTCGAAAGTCTATTAAATATTGATAAAATTTTTCTTCCTCAAACCAAAATGTATACAGATATATGTTTATACGGAGAAACGAAAAATCCACAAATAATTAAGCCACAAACCAATTTTCAATAAATAAAACAAAACTTTTAATTAATTGATAAATTATAGATAAGTAAAATCGGAAAATTTATTGTCATCTAATTGAATTGTATAATGTATGTACGTGTTTCTATAACAATTTTGGAAACTCATTTGATTCTGTTTATTTGGAGTGAAAATTTTTAATGTTATAAGCTTATGGAGGATACCAAAAATAATTTTTCATCGAAGTTGAATATAAAACAAAGCGACCCCTCATTGAACTCAAGGTAATTTATTTATTTTGTTGTTTTATTGTACGCTCGACATACGGAACAATACTTTCTTGTATGTCGCGCAAAGCATACTGTTCTTTTGTTTTGCACATGCATTGGGAATATGAAAAGGTCGAATGCATACCTAGTACAAAAATAAAAAAATCATAAAAAATAAAAATTATCGCCATATAAAATATGAAACGGACAAGCTAAATGAATAAATGAATTATTGCCGTAAAAATAAAATCGTGTACAATTTTGTCTCGGGAAAAACTTTCATCGGTAACCTGTTTTAATGTGAATGTTGTATTGTTGCTGCTGTTGCTGCTGCTATTGCTACGGGAAATTTATTTATATACGTTTTTCTTCCTCATCTTGTTCTTCGTCATCTCTCTACATAGAATTCTTTATGTTTTTTTCTATTCGTCGTCGTGAATTAACAAAAAAAAAAAAAAAAAACGTTTTTAAAATAAAATAAAAATACAAAACCATTGTTCACGGATTTAGGGTTTCATTTCCCCGCTGGATACATTTCTGCTTTTGCTTATATATAGTATATAGTTTTAAACTTACACTGAACACAAAAAGAAAATAAAAAATAAAGAATTATAACAAAATGCACGGTTTTGTTGGTGTTCGGGAATTATTCTCACATATAGTTAGATGGAAATTACAGACAGAATTTATTTTCATTTTTTTTAATTTTTATTTTCTATTTCTCAACTTGGATTTGGATTTGAACTTTTATTTTACATTTTGTTGTTTTATTCTTTCTCACCGGATTGCAGTTTCCTTGGTCACAATGCTGTATAACAAGATGGAGTTGTGCAGAAAACATGAAATTTTTTTTTAATTTATTTCTATTTTACATTTAATACAATGACGTGTACAGTTTACATAAGTTGTTTTGTTCCGATTTATACACTGCTCGGTTTTTTTATTCTCTTTTGGATTAATTGTTTAAAGTTTAATATCGATGGCAAAAGTGCATTACTATGTATCTGCGTAGCATGGATACAATAATGTCATTCAATATATGAAACTCTAGATTTATTTTATTTTACAATTAGAATTTAGGTTTAAGTCTAACAGGTGTCAAGCTTTAAGTGGTAATATTAAATAAGTTCTTCCATAAGTTCAGTTGACCTCCATCTTTATCTAGTGTTCTAAGCAGATATTATGTCCAAAAATAATGATACGCGTACTGGTTGATTTTTTGTAGCTATCCCACCTTTTACAAAATAATATTGAGTTCCATGAGGCTGACACCTTTTCTATAAAGTTTGTAAAAAAAAAAGAAATTGAATCTAGTTGGCAAGTGGTTACAATTGGGTCACTTTTCTCTGGTTAGGGATAGAAATTGTGTAACATGATTTTAAAATAATTTTAGATCATACGAAATAGTTACCGCTAGTAATTAGTCAGTTAATATCAATAGGTCAGCTATATTGATTAAATAGATTTATTCAGAATGTTGAATATGTGCGAATCTTTTATAATCAAATAATCTAGTTTATTAGAAAAAAAAATAGAATAAATCAAGTCGCGATATTGATTTTTGTTGCATGTGCAACATGAGAAAAATCGGTTGTGTACGCGAACCAACCAAGAAAAATCATTGCAATATTTCCATCTATAATTTATTAAACGAGCCTAAAAAATCGGCCATATTAACCAATAAATTATCAGCAATTACGGCCAGACCAAGTATGCCCACTTCTATGTAATGAAATAATTTAATTTATTAGAAAGAAAATCGAATAAATCGACCCGTGTGACAAAGTAATTTTTGTTGCATGCGCAACATTGAAAAAAGTCTGCTGTGTTGCGTTACACCAACTAATGCCTAAATTATTCATTTTAAGTGATCAATTATCATGGTTTCGATCTTAATCGGATGCATTCCGATTGATTATTGTCCGCTAGTTAATCTTTCGTAGATATATCAATTTAAATCTAAGAATTTCACGACAACCATTAATTTCAGTAGTTCCATTACTAATTTAAATTATCCCTACAAAAATGTCCTTACCGTCACATCACCTTATTGTCAACCATACCGCGATAAAAGTATTGTTTAGCAGTAGGGCTTGGAAAATGAAGGAATATTTGTTCTTAGACTATGTTCCAGAAGTGTGCTAAGACAGCCGAATAATGTCGAAAAAATATTTAATTAAATACCACTTCACCACCTAAAATGAAATACCAAATTCGGAATTATTTTCCACGACTCCTTGACATTTGCTTTCGGGGTTCCAGTTTTCTCTGTGGAATGCATTCTGATGTTACCGCATTCCTTACTTATTACTAATTCGATAAACAACATCCTCCCATATTTTTTTAAAACAAAAATACATGTGAGTTCTGCAAATATCTAAAATTATATGAATCACATAAATCGTGTCGAACACGCCTTGTGTGATCCAGTAAAATTTTAATAAAAAGGAAATTTTTTATGCTGAGATAATTTATCTTCAAAACATTCCAAGAAGTCACCTTTCGATTGCCAACAATTTGTTAGGCTAGCGTCTTACAATAATCTAGTTTCTAGTAGTTGTGCCTCTTGACAGAACTCCTTAAAGGATTTCAAGCAGCTACTTTTCGGTTGCCAACAAAATTTTTAACGGATAGCGTTTTTTAATGGCAAAACTCCTTTAATATTACCAAACGCACCTATAAGACTGGTTTTTTATTCGTTCTGCTAAACGAAACCAACAAGCTGCTCGTAAATCATAAATGTGTTAGTTGGAAACCGTAATGATAATTTATGTAAAATTATTAATAATCAGAAAACCAAGCCTTCGAAGTCGATTCGGGCTCTCGATATACCATTATTTCGGAGCCAACCCTTAGTTTAATCTGGAAATAACCACCGATTCTTCAGCCATCTGGGCTTAAGTTGAGAGTTTTTCAACAGAATCCGATCCAGATTCTCGGCTGCACTGAGGTCGACGTCGAATACAATGGCCGATTCATCAACAATATGCCATTGTTTGTCACTACGGGAAACAAAATCAACATCTTGGGTCTTCATTGGTTCGGATCATTGAGAATCTCCATCCATGGAGTGCATTTAATTCGACCAACGAAATTTTCGAACTTATTGGAGAAATACCAACACCTATTCTCAGCTGAGTTAGGAGAATTTCGTGGTTCACCGGTTTCATTAAAATTGGATCCGAAAATCGTACCAATTCGACTACCACTTCCCTCTCGCTCTTGAAGATGTTAAACCAGGGAATTTTGGAGTCAGTGGGGTACACTGAGTGGGCGACACCTATCGTTCCTGTAATCAAATCTGATGGAACAGTACGGATTTGCGGATAATATAAATCTAACTTAAATAAAGCACTTTCGCCGCACGCATTTCCAATTCCATCAGCTACCCATTTGTTGTCCACGATTCCAAGAGGGTTTATATTTGTCAAGCTAGATTTGGCGCAAGCTTACCAGCAACTCACAGTTGACGATGACACCGCTGATGATACAAACCATCGCAACTCACAAAGGGGCTTTCAAAGTGAAACGTCTCCAGTTCGGAATCTCCACGGCATCAGGTATTTTTTTTAATTTTATGGAAAATTTACTTCGTATAATTTCAGGGGTCATTCCATATTTTGACGATGTTATGATGACGAACTTCATGAAAAATTGAGCCAGATTTTTCAACGACTTGACGAAGCGAGGATTCGTCTTAAGAAATATAAATGCGTTATCGGATGTGAAGCTGTCGATTTCCTCGGTTACAGAATCGACGTCAATGGTCTTCGCCCTACTGAAGCCAAAGTTGAAGAGTTTTCGTTGAAGAGAAAGCTATTATCGTAGGGCCGCTGTATCAACTTCTGCACGACAACACCAAATGGTCTTGGTCCACTGCCTACCAGAGAAGTTTCGACCAGCTGAAGTCTACACTATCGACCGACAATGTTCTCATGCCCTACAATGAGAAGCTGACATCACGGTTGGTCTGTGCAGCCTCTCCATATGGCATCGGTGTGGTCGTTTCACACAAGGTGGGTTATAATAAACGTCCGATTTCTTTTTTTTTCTAGGACGCTAACTGCCACCGAACGTCGTTATGCTCAGATTGATAGAGAGGCTCTGTCAATTATCGCCGGCGTCAAGAAGTTCCATGACTTCGTCTATGGTCGTGATTTTACGAACCGTTTTCCTCAACGCTTACAATTGCTTACTTATCCTCCGACCAGGAAAGGAGAACAGTAATTCTGATGGTCTTAGTCGACTACCCAATCCGGCACAAATCATCACCGAAGTAGAGGAAGTGATGTTATTTGAGTCGCTCGAGCACCTAGTTGTTCTGGCAGAGAACATAGCAAAATCGACGAAGAAAGACCCTATTCTTAGACGTATTCTCTCGTGGTGTATGAGAGGATGGCTTGAAAAGTTAGAGGATTATTTTAAAGCGTTTTGGATTAGGCGAAATGAACTCAGTTGCATCTAGGAGTGCCTTCTGTAGGGTCAGCGCACAATTGTTTCATCGTGTTATCGTCGAACTATCCTCAATGCGCTACATACAGCCTACCCGGCCGTAGTGCTCATGAAATCCATTGCGAGAAGTTACGTGTGGTGGCCGAACATCGACCATGTTATCGAAAAGGTCATACGCTCCTGTACGCCATGTCAAGAATCTCAGCCCGAGAACTATTAAGCGCCTATACACTTTTGGGAGAAAGCGAAAAGGCCATGGTCAAGGTTCCACGTAGATTTCGCTGGACCATTCCAGTCGAAAGTATTTTACATCTTGGTAGACTCTTACTCCAAATGGCTAGAAGTGCAACTTGTATCGTCTATGTCATCAGCGTGTGCTATTCAATCGCTCCGTGCCATCTTTGCAACGCACGGTATTCTAGAAATAATCGTAAGCGATAATATCACCGCCTTTACATCAACCGACTTCGAAAAATTTTGCAAGGGAAATGGCATTCACCATACGTTTGTCGCTCCTTTCCACCCCTCGTCGAATGGGCAAGCAGAACGAATGGTACGCTCAACCAACTACTTGAAGAAAGAAGCGACCGGGGACAATCGTCATCGTTTGGCAATATTCTTGCATCACCATCGTGCAACGCCTTCCACCAGCACAGGGAAAAGTCCGGCTGAGCTTCTCTTCAACCGTCGAATCGGAACTTATTTCGATCGGTTACATCCTGATGCAATTCCTCTGTTGAAACGAATTAACAACGATACGAGAAAGAGTAGATCACTGTCCCTTAGGTCTGAAGTCTGGGCCCGAAACTACGCTGCAAGTCCAAAATGGATTCCGACAACTGTCACAAAGTCAACTGAACCAGTCTCATACCAGGTTGAAACCAGAAATGGCCACATCATCCGCCGTCACATCAATCAGCTGCGATTACGTGACAATATTATGATATCATTAATTCACTATCAAATGTACTATCAACGTCGAGTGATGTCACATCATCATTAACACCAATAAACAACACAGCTGACTCAACTGAAGTGCAAGAGCAACTTACGGAGCAATCACAATCTCTTGTATCAAAAGGCCGAAAACCAAAATCAACCAGAGCCCCAATCAACCCTGATGACATCCGTCGATCTGAAAGAGTTCGAATTCAATCATCTGGTAATGTTCCATCCGCAGGTGTACATTGTAACATTAATGAACTTTTCAACACACATACTTACATATTCTAATGCCTGTTATGTATTGAATTTTGGTTGTAATTTTTAGAAAATAAAGTCAATTCTATTTACGGTGTTGATCAGTTACTACCAAACATAATACGAACAATGTGCAAAAAACGCTGTGTATTTAACAGTAAAATAGGGAGATCTCAGAAAAAAATTTCAAAAAATTAATGAATCCAACGAAGTAATTTTTTGCAAGTTCTAGCAATTTTAAATATCCATTTTATGTTAACTATTAATTAAACCAGTTACATTGTTATTGTCAAAATGCGGAACAAGATGTTGTTGTTGTTAAATTTAAAAATCCTTGTTGAATTTAATGTTAATTCCATGTTTTGTCAAAGATAAGTCCTAATAGCAATTAAATTTTATGAATAATTGAACAGAGTTTTGCGAGCTTTTTGAGCTTAAAACAGACGAAAAACAAAATACAAAAGTACTAAATTCAGTTTCGGATTCTAGCAACTTTTATATAACCATTTTATAATATTAATGAACGAACTTTAATATTTTGTTGTTGTCACATCTATTAAATTTTTAAATACTTGTGATTTGATTTTCATTCAATTTTTGGCCACGGGTAAGTCCGTTTAGCAATTTTAATTTTAGTTATGAATAATTAACGAAATCTTTCTGAGCGTAAAAAACAAATTAGAAGTAAATGAAGATTTAATTGTACATCATGTATCGATTTTACTTCAAAATACAGAACGAGGTTTTGTCAAATGTATTGAAATTTGGAATAATGGTGATTATCAATGTTGAATTTAATGATTATTCCATTTTTAGTCAAAAAAGCCAGTACATCAATTACATTTTAGCTATGAACAATTGAACAAAACTTTATGAGCTTTTAAGTTAAAAAATAGCGTGCAAAAAACGATCCTAAGTTAATACAGGTATTATTTTGGTTTTGGGTTCTATAAATTTTTAAATATCCATTTTACAATAAATATTAATTAAATCAGTTTGGTATTCTGTCTTTGTTAAAAGTCTAAACTTGATGATGTTGTTGTCAAATCTAATAAAATTTCAAATACATGTGAATATCGACGTTGAGTTTAATGTGAATTCTATTTTTGGCCTAATTTTAGGCCAGTACAGCAATTAAATTTAGTTACTAACAAATTAATAGAGTTTTATAAGCTTTAAAATTTAACAGAAGCGAGAAGAAAATAAAGATTAAGTAATGTAGAGGTAATTGAGTTTCGTTATTAAGCAATTTTTAAGTATCGATTTCACATCAAATTTTAATTAAGCCAGTTAGATATTTTGCTATTAAAATTTTAAACGAAGTTTTGTTGTGAAAATGAAAATTTTAAATACTTGTGATTACTGATGTTGAATTTAATGTCCATTCTATTTATTTTCCAAAATTGAACAAAGCTTTATGAGCTTTTGAGTTTAAAATAAATAGGAAGAAAACAAAAATTAAATTATAGTAAGTAATACTAATAATAATTCGGTTTCGGGTTCTAGCAATTCTTAAAAAAAACATTTTACTTCAAATATTAATTAAACCAGTTTAATATTTGGTTGTTCTCAAAATTCTGAACGAGAATTTGTTGTTTAGATTGATTTTTATTCAATTTTTGGCCAAATATAAGTGTGTTTAGCATACTTATCTTTGACCAAGAATGGAATGAATAATTGTCTTTTATGAATAACTGTACAAATCTTTTTGGGCTTTTAAGTTTAAAACAATCGAGAAAAAAACGAAAATAAAAATCATCGTAAATAATGCTAGAGATAATTCGGTTTCGGTATATACCAAATTTTTAAGTATTGATTTTACTTCAAATATTAGTTAAACCAGTTTGATATTTTGTTGTTGTCAAAATTCTGAACGAGCTGTTATTGTTGTCAGATCTATTGAAATTTGAAATACTTGTGATTATAGATGTTGAATTTAAGGTTCCTTCAATTTTGGGTCAAAAATAAGTCAGTATAGCAATTAAATTTTAGGTGCAGACAATTTAACAGAGCTTTATGAGCTTTTACTATTAAAACAAGCCAGAAGGAAACGTCGGTTAAATTATCGTAAGTAATTCTAGTAGTTATTCATTTTACATCAAATTACTGAAACCAGTTTGATATTTTGGTATTACCAAACCTTTTGACATATCAGTGATTATCGTTGCTGTGTTTAATTTTGATTTCATTTTTGGTCAAAAATGCGTAGCTTTACAATTCTTTTTCTAAATATTTTTGCAGAGCTTAATGAGTTTCTACGATCCTTCGCAATTTTTCCAATTCCAATTTTATTTCGAATTTAATTAAAGGGGTTTTGTTCAGTTAATATTGCCAAATAGACATATAAATTATCGTAGATAATCATTTTTGGTACTTAAAAGATTTAAAAGTATACAAAAAAAAACCGACCCTTGATTCAGTGATTACAAACATGTCTACACGCGATTACTTCAACTTTTAGTACATATGTATAATTTCGTGTCCCATCATTTAGCTGTTATGTGCCATATTAACTATGAATTCCATGTTAACTTTATAAAAGATTTAAATACGACTAATTAAAAACTAAACCTCACGTCTTATACTATGATTGAATTAACTTAGACTAATATGATAGACAGCAACTGCAAGATAGGCTTTCTAACAAATACTTTCTTTGAAGCTGAAGGTGAATTTGTTTCTTAAGAAGATATACATTCTGGAAGTGATCTTGAACTAAGTGATGAAATAGTTTCCTTTAAATGCGGTTAGAAGAACTTTCCAGCAATTCAGTGATCCGATAAACAAAGCATATTAGAAATAATTTAAATCTATTATTGATCATAAAATAATAGAACTTAGAAGTTTACGTTGGAATAAATTACTAACCAAGTTTCAGCACACAACTCCTCAATTTTGGGAAACTACTACATTAATTAACAAACGGCAAAGATTTCTACAGAAGAAAAGAGCAACTGAAATTCCTGAACAGTTCCGTAAATCACATCTGACAGCTAATAATTTTAGTGATGATAGAACTATTAAAGTGGTTCAAACTCCCGTCGACTCTAGCATTAATGAAACCAACCGAAATCAAATATCTGGTAAAAAACCTCAAAAATAAAAAAATGTCCTGTAATAAATAGCATTAGTAATAGAATTTTAAAAAGGTGCTCCAATGCGGTATTCAGTATTCCAACATAATTATTAATATAGGTATTTTCCATCGGCTTGGAAAACCACTGTTGTGGTTACGCATCCCAAGCCAAATAAGGATTGTTGACTACCAGAGAGACTACTAGTTGAATTACCGTCCTATTAAACTTTTAAAAGCTTTTCTAAAATTTTTGAATGCACTATTTTAAAAAAGTCAGCGAATATCTAATGTGCATCGACATAAATTTCCAAACCGTAATTTGTCTTTAAGAATGGGCACTCTACAGTTCATTAAGCTTTGCGGCTTGTTGGATACATCAGAAATAACCAAAAGAAGTAAACCATGTTTTTGACCAAACACACATCTTTACATCATTTTACATTAAATTGGATTTAAATCAGTTTGATATATTGTAGCTGTCAAAATTCTGAGCGAGAATTTTGTTGTCAAACCAATTAAAATTTCAAATAATTGTGATGTTTAATATAATGTTCATTCCAATATTGGTGAAAAGTAAGCCGGTAATAAATTACCGTAAGTAAAACAACTAAATTCGGTTTTGGGTTCTACAAACTTTTAAATGCCAATTTCACGCCTTTAGTTGTTACTAATTGTTCAGATCTTTTTGAGCTTTTTAATTTAAAACAAGCGTGACTTAATTATCACAAGTAAAACTAGAGGTAGTTCGATTTTTGGCAAAATGGCTCGTTATTTTCGGAGCCAAGAAAAAAAAATCAAGTTTCGACATTTAGCAATTTTTAGGTATCAATTTTGGGGAATTTGCGTCTTTTTGAGGGGGACCAAAGTTAAGTAGATTAATTTTCCAGCTCTGTAACCTTGCAGTAGGATGCGCATCACGTGAGCTGACCTGGTGACGTATATTAGGCAGCTGCATGATGGATACAATTGTGTAAGGGATAACCCGGTCACAATTCCCAAGTGCATGTGCTGCCTCTTCGTGGCAACCACTGGTAACTAATTTGGCACATTTTTGCCATTTGGCCTAGGTTAAAATACGGCGCTATAGGAGAAAACTGTGCGAAAAACTTTAATCTAAGGTGGAACAGCATATGCTAATGGATGAATGACTGATAGTTAATCAGTCCAAAGTTTGCGAACTCTGGATACCAGGCACCCGCGAGTTTTACTTAGGCTTCCTGTAGTAAAGCTAGTAGGAACACACGGAAGTGGTACTGCCCTCTTGTAACATTTGACCTAGGGTCGTCCTGCACCACATGGCACACTATTGGTGGCGGGCAGCGATCAGTGGCTAGGGCCGGTTCTCTTAAACACATGGTGTAGGAGGTCAATTTACAATTTGTATACATAAAATAGTGTGACTTGTTTTACTCTAATACCTTCGGCTTTCATTCTCACCCCTCCCTTTTTAAATTCACAAAATCATTACAAATGAACTCTCAGCAAAAAAAAAATATATATATATACATATGTATGTATATATGATGAAAAAAAAAAAAAATCCAATCACAATAAGTAATAAATATATAAAGTTATGGAGGAACTAACCCTCTCTAACTTTTCACTTAAAAACTAGCAAATGAAAATACTAAAATAAAAAAAATAATAATAATGAACTTAATTAAATGAATACATCACCAAACCAAACTATTAAGGTTGAAGGTCCTCTGCGGCTTGGCTTCCTTTCTCGCTACCTGGTTAACCGAACAATCCACAATGTACCCAACACTCACTTCCATATGGTCTGTCTTAATCGCACAATTGCAAAAGTATCAACGTATCCAACACAAAATGAATGACCAATTTTCTTTTAAATTTTTTTAGTTTTTATTAATTTTTCTTTTTTAATTATGTTTATTTAATTATTCTTGTTTTTTTTATTGCAAATTTTTTTATTTATTCACAGAAAATGATACAATTTGTGATTTTATTCGCTCACTGTACTTGCTTTGTGTATTCATAGAATTTATTTAATTTCAATTATAAACATTGAACAAATTTTAGTTAATATTTCTGTTCTTTTTCTGTTTATTTTCATAATTTTGCGGTCAATAATTATACCACATTACAACAGATGATTCTTTAATTGTTATCTTATATATCTAGATTAACAGTTTTTATTTTTTTTATTTTTTTTTTTTTTTAACAATTTTCCCAAAACTTAATTCATTATTTTTTTGGTTTATTGTTTTATTTTTTTTTGTATTTAGAATTTAACCAAACTGAACTAACTTAACACTAACTTTGGATTTTTTTTTTCTTGTTCTTAATATCACTTAATTTAATTTAGATTTTTCTGTTTATTTAGAACTTGAACATATTATTTTTTTTTTTCACCAACGTTCAATTTCATTTAAAAATATCCATCTGACTGACCAATTTTTTTTTCCCCCCCGTTCGTTTAAATACTTTCCCAATAACGAGATTCCCGTTTTAGTTTAGGTATTACATTTCTGTATTTCAATTAATCTAGCATTTCCCCTCACATCAGCTTATACTCTTTCCATATATAGTACGCGAATCAAATATAATTTAATCAAGAAATAATACAGGGTATATGATTGACTTGAAATTTCGTTACACTCTCCAAGTCCTTGTATACCAATGCAACCGTCTTTTTAGCGAAAGTACGTGCTATAATAAACATATAGGAGAGAGAGAGAGCAATGAGTCCAGATAGTGTGTATCCAGATAGTTTGATATTTTGTTGTTGTAAAAGTTTCAAACGAGATGTTGTTGTTGTCAATTCGATTCAAATTTTAAATATGTGCTTGTGATTGCGTGTAAGTCCGTATATTAATTAAATTTTGGTTATGAAGCAATCAAACAGATAGCTATTTATTAGCTTTTAAGTTTAAAATAAGCGAAAAAAACTTCTTTCTAAGTAATACTAGTAGTAAGGTTTGTTGTTCTAGCAATTTTTAATATCGGTTTTACCTCAAACTAACTAAACCAGATTGATATTTTGTGGTGTTAGGAACTTATATGGATATTACTGATTTTGTTACATAATAAAAACTATCCACACAGTGTTAGGTTAAATTGCGATTCAACGCATGGTAAATCATAAATTTTTATTTTGATTTTGCATAAAAATAACAGAGAAAACGCATAATTTTATTTTCAAACGCATAATTGTTATTTAATACAATAACATCGAATAATTTTAAACTGTGTTGTATTTGGCTCTAATAACTTATATGTATGTGAAGCGTATTGTTTTTAATAACGAACGCTTGTTTGGCATATACTACACATCACTAAGAAATAAAGTTAATTTTGTATTCTTATACTGAGAGTATTATGATTAATCGCATGCTACTTAAATTCAAAGGGATTTGGGTTTTAAAATTGTATGATTCCATAAAAAACATTGTATAACATCATCCAATACTTTTTTTTGAAACTGAAGATCTGCATAATGTCTAGCAATCTGTATTGACGTTGTCTTTTAAGTCCCTAAAAAACATGGTTGTTATCTATCATGTGGGTGAGTTGGGATATGATGATATAGTTAGTTCAGGTATATTTATTTATTTTACATTATTTACATTATTTATCAATTTTCCTATGACTTTTGCACAATAATCCTGGATTAATAATATTATGATCTCCGTTCATTACAGCTATCAGTCAATTAAGCATTAATGAAGGACTTATTGCTTTATATGATGCAATTACAGAATGCGAAATACCTTTTGATATTTTTAGTACATACATAAAACAAATTTTAAATTCCAATGGTATTTTACATATCAAAATAGTACAAATTGATTTTCAAAATGTGGAATTACAAAATCATGAATTTAGCAGCAATTTGTTAGAAATTCAAGATAAAGAATCAGAAAAAATTATTTTTGAAGCACAATCAAGCAGCAATAGCAAAGGAGAATTGGTAAGTTACCTAAATCTAATAATAGCACTAATCTGGAAGTGTAAACTAAATATATTCAACAATATAAGATATTATTAAAATTATAAATAAGCATTGCCTTAAACTGATCAAGAAAACAAAATCGTCTTTAGTATTGAAGCCTTATGAACGAAATGAGCTATCTTCAACTATCGTTAAACAAAAACTGAATTCTAAGCCATCTAAATCGTAAGCGAAAGTTTATTAAATAATAAAATAATGTATCACAAGTTAAAACCAAATTCTATTCCAATTGATATAGGTTAAGCAGGGAGGACTTTATTCAACTATCACAACAAATTGTTGACGTGTTTCCACAAGAAGTTCCAGAAACATATTATATCCCATCAACGGGATCTATAATAGCTAAAGGCAAGCTTTATAACTGTTATCACAAGTATAGGAGTCAGCTAAATCGAGCTGGAGTAATTCGGAGAAGAAGCAGATCATCTACTACTAGCTCAACGGCTTCCGCAGCAGATAGTGAAATAACTAATTTAGGTAAGTACCTATATATATATATATATATATATATATATATATATATATATATATATATATATATATATATATATATATATATATATATATATATATATATATATATATATATATATATATATATAATTACGTTCCAACGAAGTGCATAGTAGCATTTCTCATGCGTCTCATGTAAAAGACGAACATAAAGAAAATGCTTAATTGCATTTCCCACACTTGGAGAATGCAATTAAAGAAAACATCATAATATACGAGAAACCCGAGCCAGCGGATAAGCATAAGACGCACACGTAGCATTTTTGATAATTTTAGATTAGAATTAAGAAAATATAATTCATAATTTAGATAGTTGTAATTTTAACTCCGTAAAAGTGACATGTAGATTAAATAAATGTTAAAAGTTGAATAAATAAATGTTTTTTTTATTAAGTCTTACATGCCATGCACGTAATTATATATATATATATATATATATATATATATATATATATATATATATATATATATATATATATATATATATATATATATATATATATATATATATATATATATATATATATATATATATATATATATATATAATATATATATATATATATATATATATATATATATATATATATATATATATATATATATATATATATATATATATATATGTATATATATATATATATATATATATATATATATATATATATATATATATATATATATATATATATATATATATATATATATATATATATATATACAGGGTGGCTGAGACCAAGTGTTACCAAATGAAAACGCTGTAATTTTTTTAATTTTGATTATTTTTTATTGAAATTTCGTGGAATATGTTGAAAACATATTACATTTTATGAAAAACATGTTACTGCTCGATATGACCTCCTTTGGCTTTGATTATTTGATTCAGTCTTCCATAGAAAGCATTGCATGCTGACCGAACGTGGGCTTGCGGAATTTTATTCCATTCTCGAACAAGAGCTGACTTCAATGCATCAACACTTTCGTATTTTTTAGTGGACACCTTACTCTCCAAAATGGACCATATGGAGAAATCCATGGGATTCAAGTCTAGTGAATATGGTGGCCATTCTTTCGACGAAATCAGCCGCGGAAAGCAATTTTGTAAAAATTGCTGTGTCGCTCGAGCTTTGTGTGACGGTGCCGAGTCCTGTTGGAATGTCCAACGGTTCGTACCAAAGTGTTTACGTGCCCAAGGTAGCAAAGCATCGTTTAGGATCTTTTGGCGGTACATCTCTTGGTTTACCTTGACTCCATGTTCGATGAAAACCAGAGGAGTGCGTCCATCTGCAGTAACTGCAGCCCAAACCATAACATAAGCTGGTGATTGCTTGCGCATGGCAACTCTTGTGTCCAAATTATCGTTGGACTTGTCCTCTAACCAAACACGATCATTTTGTTTATTCACATGCTGTTGAATGGTGAAAATTTTCTCATCAGAAAAGACAATTTTTGGAATCTCATCACGTTCGGCCAAGGCCTTCAATGCTCGTGTTCTTTCAAGCCTAACTTTTTTTTGTGCCTCCGTAAGATCTTGAACTTTTTGTATCTTGTAGGGCTTCAAGTGTAGTTCATTTTTCAATATGGTTTGAATGCTGTATCGTGAAACATGTAGACGTGCGGCTAATTGATTGGCACTTTGACGAGGATTTCGTTGGATTCGTTTCTTCACCTTTCGTATCATTTCTTTTGATGTTGCTGTCTTTTTAGGACCGCCTCTGTTGCGTTTAGCGATGCTACCAGTTTCGTTGTATCGAGTTATGGTTCGATACACAAACATTTTATTCACATTCAATGCTGGAGCTGACGAACTATTGCTGTTTGTGAATTTCCACCCAAATACAGTGCAATTACACTATTACGTTTGAATTCCATTACGATTTTTTTATTAAGATATTAATTTAGAACAATTATTTATTGACCACATATAAACAACTAACCAAACTTCAATCTGTCAAAAAATTAATGCGCGAAAATGACAACTACACAAATGACAGCAGAGTGAAGTTAGTAACATTTGGTCTCAGCCACCCTGTATATATATATATATATATATATATATATATATATATATATATATATATATATATATATATATATATATATATATATATATATATATATATATATATATATATATATATATATATATATATATATATGTATATGTACTCGAAATATAATTTTTTTTTTTTCATTTTTAACAGACACAATCGACACCGAGATAGAAGATGATATTGAATATGTGAAACTCAATGTTCCAAATAGTTCGGATGAATTTGCTGAGAAATGGCGAAAAACCCAAAAATTTCCACAAAATCTATTAAGAATCTCTATGCCGACAATTGAATATATATTGAACTGTTTTCCGGCTTAAAAACTTCTCAAATTAAACATTTCGTAAGAAATGAGTGCAACTAAAAATAGTCTAAAATGTTTACACATTTTTATTTTACAAATGAAAATAGATTTAAAAATAAATTACACTGACTTTGATCCAGACGCCACACGGAATTGTCATAATATTTACCCAAACATCATTCAACGGGCGAACAAAATTAATCGAGACAGCGTTGTTAAAAGTTTATACTAACGTATAGCAGCCGCGGAAGAAGGTATTTATTGTCACATTCAAGTACGTTTCAATTAGGACGCTTTAAAGCTTATTTTCAAAACTTAATTTTAATTATAGCAGAAAAAATTGCGTTAGCATTTTGGTCCTATACCATATATTTTTCCAGCGAATGGAAAACGAACATACGGCAACGGGAGTATCAAAAATTGTGATTCAGCAATCATTCATTTCATTTTACAAGGTATAAATTTGTACAATACTGACAAATTTGAAAAATTATTTTTTAAAATTAAATTTTTTACAGACTGCCGTTGAAGCATTCGAGGCAGAGGCTATTCCGGAGGTACCTAAGGTTATTTTTGTGGGAAATCCAATTAGCATTGCGTATGTTTTAGTTGCGGGAGAGAGGTACATGTAATGTAATCCCGTGGAAGCTGTTGAATGCTGTTTTTATTTGTATATGGGCCTAAATATCAAATATCCAATTGCATGTAAATCTATTTGGCATTTCATTCAAAAAGGAACTTTCAAAATCAAAACAGAATTTGATGAAAATATTCCATGTGTGTGCTCACACTAATTAACGATATGCAGAGTAATAATTAATTTTAGTTACACGTTTTTATATTATTGTTTTATCTATATAATTTAATTTTGAATTTTACTAAATATATATTTTCGATCTTATAAAATATGACAACAATTATCTGTAAAATTTGTAATGTCTTTTTCGCTGATAAGGCAGATTGTCTACGGCATATTACAATACTGCATAAACACATTGAAAATTTTCATTGTATTTATACAGATTGCACGAAGCAATTTTCGCTTCGAAATTCATTTTTTAAACACATAATTCAGAATTGCCGCACAAACTTAATTGCTACGTCAAAATTAAATGATGTTCCTGCTTCATCGTTTACAAATTCGGTCAATCCAATCTCCATAGCTGAGTTAAATGACAAATTTGTTTATTCTCATGACAATTCTACAATGCCTTCCAATTCACTCACTCCAGTAGATGTAATTAATCAAATGTCTGATGAGTATCTAAGACCGATTTTAAAAATTTACTGTGATGATAAAATTTCCAGGAAGAAAGCGTTTCAAATTTTACAGATAACGTCGTGCAACTTTTATTATATTTTCATACTTTGCCGCTTACGAAAAATTTTGTAAAAAATTCTCTCAGTTTACATGTGAGTGTTATATCTAATAAAAATAGTTTTGTTATTAATTTCTTCAAGAACCATAATTGAATTAATTGTTATTATTTGTAACTTTATGTAAAATAAAAACTAAATATTGTATGCATATATTTTTAATAAAATGAAATTTGGTTTCTAATTTATGAATTGTATTTTATTATATCATTTGATAAAATGCGTATACTATGCATGATAATTCCCTAACAAAAACGTATTAAATTAACCATATTATCATAAAAGCACTACTATTTATATTATATTTAAGTTAACATTTATTTGATATCGTCAAACTATAAGTGTGGTAAATGTCAATTCAAAAATAATTCATTTTAAATTTAGAAACTTGCATCATATTCCCGATCATGTGCCAATTATTTATTTGATAAAAATAATCATATTCCTACGCATTTATCATATTCGTTTATTATAAATGGACCATGTGACCATCACAACATATGATAAAATTAATCATATTTTTTTTCTGAGTGTAATATAATTCTTTTTTGGCTTTTGATCACAGATAACCACTCATAGTAATAAAATATTAGTTGCAGACAATTTTGTACAGAGCTTTATGAACTTTCAAGTTAGCAACTGAAAAAATCCAATAGCGAATAGATTATCCTAAAAAACTTTTAATTTTTGAAGTTACCATTCAGTCTGCTGTTTGATTTTAATGGTATGACCGACATATTCGGCCCTTATTTATCTCTGAAATGGTCACATTTTCAATATTGCTACAAAAATTAAAACCATATAAAACTACCGTGTAATGAATTATGCGCAAATAACAAAAAAAAAAAAAACGACAACGTCAAAGTTTTTTTATCAGATCAATACTTTAATTACATATTCGTAACGCAATCATTAAATAATAAATAAAAAAGTTTGACACAGAGTAAAAAAGGAATTGCTCATTATTACGAAAAATACTATTAATCACTTTTTTTGTTTTAAATTAACTTTTTTAAATATAGCTTTTAAGCTCATAAATATATCATACATGTGTAATATGAAATGAATAAAAGGCACATTTTCCTCTCATACTGGCGCTAAATCCAATGTACCTTCGTATATATAAAAGGTAAGAATATTATACGCTTATACATTATATTGTTCAACTTGTCGATTATGTGTATATGTACATACGTAAGAAACAGGATGCTAGGAAAATATAACTTTTAACTTTAAGTGTTAACTATTAATCAAAGATAATAACATTGTTTGGTTTAGAAAGTTTCCATTTCATTATTGCTTTGGTATTGCCTCGTGTTATTGCTATGTTTTCGTTTTGAAGAAAAATAGGTATATAGAGGAGGTTATAATATATTATGAAAATGAAATTTATGTGTTACACAACTTGTGTTTTGTGTTCCTATTATTACACTAAACTCTCGTATACCAAAAAAAAAACAAAGAAACATATAAAATAAATTCCTGGAACTACAGAATATAAGGTAATTTTAAGATATATGTATGTACGTTTGCCTCTACTTTCACTCTATTTTTAATCAATTTTCGAAGATGTAGCAAAATACTAATATGTGTGGATGTATATATGAATACACACATAAAATTAAATTTTCCGTAAAAAGGGGCTCCGATTTTATTGCTTTTGTTCAACAAAAATATAGAAATACGCCTTCTGATGATGAAATTTAGTATACATTTTGCTGCTCTTAAATTATAGTTTTGCTTATACATAGATGATATTACAGAAATATCGAGATAACTAATAAGTCATGCCTATAAACTTATCGATGTTTGAACCTGCACAGTAAAATAAAAATAAAGAATATATTTAATTTACATTGTCAAAGGTGTCAAATCCGATGCTTTTTAGATATCAGTTTACGAGAGATTACACACTTTGATTCATGTTTTTCGACATTTTGAATTACATTTTTGGGCAAAGGTTTTTTTTTGGTGCTTTAAAGAAATATTTAGCTACCGAGAAGATGGAAAAGTTTCGAAAACTTTCGACAAGCAACAAACCTCGTAAGGACATACAAGATTGAAAAAAGTGTTGTAGCAGAAAAATGAAGTATTTTCAACCAACAGTGTAATCGAGCAAGAAAACCGACTTCCTATATGATTTCTTTTCAAAACTAGGAAAACTTAAACCACAGAACAGATCAATTTCTAGATAACAGTAAAAAAAAACCTCAAGTACCATTCATAAGATAAAAAGACCATTAAAAAGCCCCCAATTAAGGAAGAAGTCAGGAGCACAATAATGTAGGTATCAGAAGAGGAACAGCAGCGGGATTTGCCAAGTTCCGGTACAATAAACAGAATGTCTACCAGATCAAAGTTGGGGAAATTTAATCAAAACCTTACAAACATACGACGCCACTGGATCTTATACACGGGCCGAACACAGATAACAAATATTGTAGAGGTACTAGTAACTCTGCTA
Organism: Tipula vernalis; assembly: GCA_958295665.1. NCBI lineage: Eukaryota > Metazoa > Arthropoda > Insecta > Diptera > Tipulidae > Tipula > Tipula vernalis. Next base: position 397,265,169 of record OY282559.1, read on the forward strand.
GAAGCAGTAGGATATGAAATAAATGAAAATAAATCAGAGCTACTAATCAGATATACATTAGACAGTCGCCCTTACCAAGAAGTATTATATATTGGATTAAGGAATATAACAGTAAAATAGACAATCAAATACTTGTGAAGAGGCATTTGGGGTAAGGAAGGTGCATTTATACCTCCATTATTGAAATATAGTTTCAAAGCAGCAATACTCGAGAAGAGAATAAAATTCTATCAGAAAAATATGATACATCGGAACAATGGGATAAAATTGCCAAATACCGAAAGCGGTTAAAGCAAATGGCGGAGCCAAAATAAATAAAATCGGACGAAAAATATCAACTTAGCATATCATTTGATTGTTATGCATATGAAAGGAAAAATTTCCAAGCCATGTAAAAATATCAAATTAAAGGTTGAACCGTTCTAGGTATAAGTAAAAGAATCAGAGATTCAAACCATCTTTATGGTGACAAAAACAATTTAATTAACACCAAAGATTAAAAAATCAAAATACATAGATAGTTCGCTCCTACAGATCCCGAGCAACTCAAAACCTTTCATATTACCTTACCCTGTGGTAATACAGGCCTTCATATCTTATGAAACCCATTAAATCCTCCATTTCGAAAAAACTTCTCCTGGATAATGTACCCTACACCTTGGCTTATATGACATATATAGCCGAATCTTGCCCAGATCTCTGGCAGTGCTTGTTAATGGGCCCGTAATAGAAAATATTCAATATGTTAAGTGCAAAACGGCTATTAGCAAGATTACAAATCCTCCGTTTAGAAAAAACTTCTTTTGGATAAAGTGCCCTATACCTCGGCTTATATGACCAATATAGCCGAACCTTTCACAAATGTATGTTAGTGATTGTTATTTTGGCCATAATAGAAAATACTCAAAAGGTTTAGTGAAAATTACTAATACATTTACATTTTAATTGGAATCCTATAGAGTTTTATTATTCTTATTGGAATCGTATACGTATACGCTTTCATTTTTTGTTCGAAATTTCACGGGCTCTCCTGCTCCAGTGAAGTTTATAACTACGAAAACAACACATACTTATACGATTCCAATTGGAATTTTATATAAGTCGTTTGTGTTGGTTAGTACTACATATCACGTTCGTTTTCAAAAAAATTTAATTTGTAAAATAAGTTGTTGAGTGAAATATTAAAAAATCTATAAAGAAAGGTGAAGTTTATACCAAAAAAAAAAATGCTTGAGTAAAATATATATTTCTAAATCAATGAAAAATCTCAGCTTTAGGTTACAAATTTATCTAAGATGATCAGATCAATGAATTTCGGGACCCCTCGCAAAATTTTGCCTGGGGTCCCTAAAAATGGTTCTTGTACCTATGAATAAGTAAAGCTCTTAGTTAAAAATGGGTTTCTTCTAATTCTCGAGCCTCGCATTTCGAGAGTTCGGAACAGCACGTGATTCCGTTCAATGGCCTCAAACAATACGAAATTTCTTGCAGTCAACTCAATGCTACGGCAATTTCTAAATATATCCATCAAGCATCACAAATTTTGAGTAATAATATGAAAATAGAAAGAATTTCGAAATAATCTCAAAAATGTCGAATTTACGAAGTATACATATCTTGAATATTCTAAAAAGTTCCCAAAGGAAATGCTATACGCATTAATGGCCGCCACGTAAAATGTAAATAACCTAGATATTCTTGAATAAATTCGAATAATTTAAGAAATTAGAGAAATATGGGAATCTCGAAAAATTAACTACACATCACAGCTCAGATTTATATGTGTTCAACTCTGCAAGTTCCTACAACTCAAAGCTAAGTGCAGAACATTGCAATAAAAAATTCGAATACATATGAAAATCTTTAAAAATCTCGAATAATCCTAGAAATGTCGAAAAACTTAAGAACTCTAGAACAAACCGCAGAACAATCTCGATTAACCAAGAAAAATTCGAATAATCTCTATATTATGTATATCTCGATTGATCTCGAACAATTTCAATAATTTCGGAAAACCTGTAAAAATCTAGCAAACTTACGAAAATTTACTAAGGATTTTACTAAAGAAAATGCTACTAAGCAAGTTAAGGCTAAACCCAACAAAACGATATGCAATAATATTGAACCCTTAAATAGTATCAGATAATTTCGGCTCATAGATGCTCGAGTAACATCGAAATAGCAAAGACACTCGACAGTCTCAAACATACTCGAATAATGCCCGAAAATGTCGAATAACCTGAATGTTTTGAAACATCGAATCACCAATTATGTCTCGAATATCAAGCATCCCATTTCTATGCTGTACTCCAATAGTCGGGACAAAGTGATATTAAACAGGAGAATTTGCAGTTTCCTTATATCTAAAATAGTTTTTCAAAATAAACCGGTTTCACCAGGTTTACCGGTAAATTAAGTTGTCATTTACCGTTTACCGATAATACTAAAGATTCGGTATATGAGAAAATATATCAATCATATTCAATCTGTTCGAAATGAAATTCAACCTTTTCTGATCAGAACTTGATTTGTATAAAAGGTTGAATTTGAAGCACAAAAAAGTAAAGTTTGAATGCAAATCATATATTGCAAATAAATCAATCAAGGAAACATAAAAATGGTTAACGTTTGATGTCGAAAGCTTTAAAAGCCACTTTTATTTCTATTGAGCCATATTACTTAGACATTCACCTTCCGCAACCGGAAAGGAATTGTTGCGCCTGTCTTAAGAAAATATTTAATAGCAAACAGGAATGATTTCTTGTTTCTCTAAAAGCTAGACCACCGCATTTTCTTAAACATTTCCTAGAAATATCCAGTTTTTCCAAATTTGAATAGGTGGTCTGCTTTAGTGCGGGTGCCTGGTTACGCTATTGAAGATGATGCTGATTAAATATGTTACCATTTATTTAGAAATATTTCGCTCAACAAATTATTTCATTCTATAGGTGAATGAATATGAAATCCTAAAAATCCTTGAATATAATAAGATCAAACTGTAGCGACTCACTCACAATTCAATTCAACTATTCAATCACACAATTCAATTATTCAATTATTCACCTAAATATTCATCACTCGTTCTTCGCCACAATTCGCGCATTCATATTCACACGCATTTACATGAACGCACCTTGTTATTCCCACGCATTCACAGGAACGCACCTTGTTCAACCACCAATGCAACACACTTCATTCCTTAAAAATTTACGGCTGTCAAAATCTCGCGCGCAGTAAAAATACACTTTTGTTTTGCAACTGGTTGAACACACATCGTTTAAAATTCGTTCAACAAATTAAAATAAAAAAAAAATAAAATCATTTTAGTGAAAGTGATCATCGTCATTTTTTTGATTAAAAATATACAACAAAAAAACGCGCATTTTTCGCGGATTAATCACTCATAAAATAAGTATTCAACTATATCAAGTGGTGGTAAATTTCAATTAAATACATTGTGTACAAAATTATCTGATTATTGTAATACAACCGGTGCATACGTAAAATATTGTGCAGCCGTCAGTGCATAAAAACTCTTCGTGTTGTTATTTTGTTTATCAAACATTTATCGGCTTGTACTACGTCGATTTCTCGGTGCCGAATTATTACAGTGGAAAAATTCCACAAAACTATGCTTTAAGATGCGACTTCGTTAAATTAGTAGCTTTACGTTTAGTGTATCAATTGGATCGTGCGCCATTTCGTTATACGTCATACAGATTCCTAATATTTGCGTTGTTTTGCGTTCGCGGTGAATAACCAGAAATCTTAAAAATCATACAGTTTTTTGTAAGATGCGTCTAAGTTAAATTAGTAGCTTTTTGTTTATTTTATAAAATGGGACATACAGGACATTTAAAGACTTAGGATTTCTTGAGGATTTCTCTAAGATTTCTTATTATTCACCGCGAATACAACATTACCTTAATGTTAGGTATGATGCACAGCAACAAAAAAATAATATCCATCCCCTATTGTGCAACTGGGCAAAGGACTTTGAAGATTTTTTTGTTATTTACGGAGTATGCAAGATAATAGGAATTAATGATACATTTTTCACTTGAAATTCCAATAAGAAATTGTATTAACAGTGTATTCAATAATACATATTGTATATTTTATTATTTGTTGTAATCTTCACTACAACATGATACTTTATACAATCTGTTAAGGCTTTGAGTTTATGCGGCCAAGTATGTTGAGCACCTTATACAGTTAGAAGCTCAGTTTCGATCTTTACTATAAATTAATGTACTATCTCCGATGCGGGGAATAAAATAACATAACATGAATTTTATCGTTCCAGAATCGGGCCCATTATACGGTATTCTGTAATTTATGATAATACGTGCTTGCTCTGTTTTAATGGGAATTTACCCTTTCTTGTCACCATAATTGATTATTCTTATCTGCTGACTGCTGGTCGTCCTGAGTAACCAGTAAACATTTTTTTTTACTTTAGATTTATGGACTTTACGTTTGTGCGTTTTGTCTATGAATAATGTTACTTTATTGCCCATCACCACAAGGTGTTTTTGACATTTTGGGATTGAGTTTATTACGTCTGAATTTTTCTGTCGTATAGATGGATTTGACTAGGTCAAAATGCGTTAATCGATGTAGAGAACCGATCAGATTATGCCGAATCAACAGAATTATATGCAATTGAAACCACTTGAAATATTTGTAGTTTTAATTAATTTATTATAAAAATGAGAATTTTTGTATTTTTTAATGTGAATGACAACCGTATAACAGAAGGGAATACACAGGTAAGTATTTACGCAGCAGTTGCCTGATCTGGGTTTGTATCGCCAAATTAATCTGTGAACATAGCAAATAATACGTAATATTTTTGTCCAACTATTGATTTTCCCAAATAGTTCATGAATTATTCTTACAGCCGGTGTAGCTGGATGGGACAAAATGGTAGCCATTTGTTATGCTTCAATTAACTTCTTGTTGTTAGGTAGGCTTAAACTTTGTGGCCAATTTTCAGGATCTTACTTAAGCCATTACGAACCGTTCCACCAAAGATTAAATGTGGGCCATAGATGTGGCGATAATCCTCCGGATGCGACATCAGCTTAGTTGTTCTTTGATCGAACATGATTCCATCGGTCGAGAGGTAATTCTTGGAGAATGTTAATTGTACGATTCGCCACAAAAAATTTTCAGTTTCGACGGTACATTATGAATTATATCATAATGTAGCGCCTTCTCCACAATTTTATCAGCAGGCTAAGTAACGGTGCTCCGCAAAGTTCCAATCGTGGTATTGAAATTTGTTTAGCGGGGCGACTCGTGTCTTCGCAGCTAAAATTGATACTTAAATATTCCCATGCCCATCAGAACATCGGCAATAAATAACAAAAGTGCATGCGGATTCGGAAGCATCACTAAATCCAAGTAATTGGTTGTTCAAATCTAGAGCCCTTTCAAGTTTGAAGTAATCCACTCCTTAGTCAGGTTGGGCGGTAATGAATCATCCCAATTAATTTTGTTTATACAACACCTTTAGAAGAGAATTTTTATGCATATTGTACTGGGAGAAAGCCATATCCAAGTGGATCGAAGATTTTCGATAATTCAGAAAGCATCCGTCGTTTTGTGGTTATCAGTTCTTTCATGATAGTAACCTTAAATGTAAACCAATCCTTTGTTGGATTCCAGCATAATCCGAGCGTTTTAATGCAGTTTGAATCATCTTCAATTTCCAAGTGTTTAGTTTCTCTGTGCTCTTCAGGAATATTCTGTAATATAAATAAAGAATTTGAGCTTCATTTTTGCAAATTAAAACTACCTGACTGAAGAATTTTGATGACTTGGCCTTGTAATTTAACTGCGTCATCTTCACTGGATGCTCCTGACATCATATCGCCGACGTAAAAATCTTGTTGGATAATTTTCGCTGCTTGAGGAAATTGACGTTGATTGTCATAAGAAATTTGTTGAAGAACGCACGTTGCTTGAAATGGCGCAGAAATTATTCCATAGGGTATAGTTGTAAGACAGTAATGGTTGGTCAATTGCATTCTCGCCATACAATGCGCTTAAAATAGATGTCATCGGAAGAGATAATGACCTGCCGATACATTTTTTATACATCTGCGGTCATTGCAATCTTGTGTTTTCGAAAACGTGACAACAATGACATTAGATCGCCTTTTATGGTTGGCCCTACCATAATATTGTCGTTAAGCGTGACTCCGTTTGAAGTTTTGCATGATCCATCAAAGACCACTGGCAATTTTGTAGATTAACTGGTTTGCTTCGTGACCGAGTGATGAAAATGATAATACGAACGATCATCAGGTACCGTAATTTCAGATTATGGGATTAACTGCATATGACCAAGTTCGCTATACCCTTTCATAAATTTGGCATATTCTGATTTAAGAATTTCATTGGATTTGAATCGTTTTTTCATTGAAAGAAAAGTAGAAATTGCGGCCTTTTTAGGATTTCCCAATGGTGAAAAGTTTTCCTTGAAAGTGAGTTTGACTATGTATCTGCCATTCGAATTGCGTTGGTACATTTCATGAAAATGAGTTTCTTACCCTTGTAACGGTAACCTTGGGTCTACTCAATTTTTAAATTGTTCTACCGGTCCGTTATCAGAATCTCTCGAGATGTTTCTGGAGGTCTGCATTTATTCATATTTAATTGGCTTTCCTTTACGGTTGTATTTAAGTATTTGGCAAATTTATGACTTGTTGGTTATAGAATTTATTTGATGTAAATTCTCCCACATACCGCGATGGCACCCATCCATGTGTTGTTGGTTAATCTGTTAACCTATTGGGTTTAAAATACTCCTTTATTATCTTAATTAGTCACTATTACCAAATTATTTATGTTGGTTATAAACTGTAACGTCTCTTTCTGTAAAACAGAAGTTTGAAATCAGTTTTCAATTTAGATACTTTAATGGTACGAATCGGGTTATTATAATCACTATTTCGGCAGTATAAGGATGATGTTCTTTTGGCATTCTACTAAATAAGGTTCTATTTTTCCGAAATGTTTCGAGTTACTTTCATCAGAAAGGTAATTTTTTCGAATTGCTTCTGTTAACATCCGAGATAATGGTTCAACATTAGTATTACGACTTCTTCATTAAGCTTTGGTCTCCATCGGACAAATTTTCACAGAAAATAATCAGGTAAGTGGTTTATGGTTTTCATAAATTTCCTACCTTAAAGAAATATTTAGAAGGAAGTATTTAGTTGCTCATATAATGGCAACCAATTCCTTTACAATGGTGTAGTATTTTTGTTCCATCTGTGTTAGCATATGGCTAGCATAACAAATTGGTTTGTCACTACATTGTGAGAGTACCACTATCCATTTTTAGACATTTGGTTTAGGGTTTTGTCAAATCTGCGAATTCATTGATGAATTTCCTATAATAACTCAATATAGACCTTAAAACGATATGATCTGTTTCTCTGTTTTTGGAATAAGTTTAGTTAAACACCACCCTAGTTTTAATTTAAAATCTTTTAATGATAATATGTCTCGTTTTGGCAGTTTATGAAAAGCACAATTTTATTTGTACTCCAAAAAACTGGCGCATACAGCAAGATCAACGAAATAGAAAATTACTCTTAAGGTTCACTTACGAGATTTAATAAAAATTCTGTAGTAGCTCATATACTGAACTATACTTAATCAACCCCCGCCCCTACAATCGTTGTATCTAGAGACAATGTCAGGTTGTTTTTTCTTTACGTAGGCTTTAGAATTTTTGTCCTAGCGACCTACGACACATTCGGTTACCTTTCCAATAAAATTCGATGCCAGATGAACTGCTCGATGGTCTTGCCATTTGACTAGGACAATATTGCCATCACGACTTGTGATTTCTTCAGATGTTCCACGTCCTTTCTTTTTCATCGTAGCATCTGTACTGAAACATGGGCTATTAAAACGGTTAACTCAATTTGTGCCTGCTGCATTTATTTTATTTGAGCTTAATATCTCAAATATTTGGAAGGTGCTAAAATAATTATCAAGAATGAGATTATGTCCTTCGGCCCTGACGCGTTTAATCAAATGATTAATGACTGCTGCACCAAATCCCAAATTTGTTCGATCGATCAAGTCGATTTCGGTAGCATTCTCTTGATACAGGACAAAGTCATAAGGGTACCCTGTTTTCCACATTATAGAAATATCTTCAGGCCACATTGGGGACTGTTTTATGCTGAGATGTCCTTTGAAAGGTATAATTTGTTCGTCAATTGACAAGGAATGCTCCATTGGCATTTTGTTGACTCATTATCTCTTTGGGTGTGGCATGCTTAAAGTTGGTAGAACTGTTTTGGATGGCGTAAGTGTTTGTAAATTGTGCCATTTTTCATACAATTCATATGGAATGTAATGGCTGAATATTAAAACAGCGTCTGTATTGAATCTGATGAATAAGATTCAGTTGAATTAAATTCAAATGGTGAATCATTAAATTGGCGAGCTCCATTTTATATCTTTTTTCTTCGTTATGGAATATTTTGCATCAGTGAGCTCAACGCTCGACTCAACGTCATAATGATCTTCTTGTACTAGGGCTATGTCATAATAGTTCATAACAATTTCAGCTAGATCATGGATTGTCGATGTTGGTTGCACGACCTGTACCTCTGGATGTTGCTCCAACAGCTTCCTACCTATACCTCTGGATGTTGCTCCAACAGCTCTCACCTTGAATGAAGACACAAAATATCTGCGACCGGTTTACATATAACCTTATTTTCTTTCAGATAGCAGGACAATCGGTTAAAATAATAATTTTTGAGGTTAGAATTTGAAGAATTTGAATAAATCAAAAACTGACGGTTAAAGTCAAGGCAACAAGCATTCCAAATTGTGTCAAAGGGTTAATGTACAGGAATAATTAAGTTTCATAGTGGACAGCGGCCATTGTTCGTTAACCTTCCGGCAATCGACTACTTAGCTATCTTTATTTGATGTTCTCATTAGCGTTTGCTTTCTTTGGTATTATCCAAATTGGTGATGACCAAGGTGAATAACCGGGCAGAATTATTCCTTATTCTAATATTTTGACTATCTAAGATTTTACTACCATTTTATGTATATGTGGGTATCTACAACCTTTTGTAAATACGAGTTTGTGATTGATTAAATTAATCTGGTTTAAACTAAAAAATCGGGGTGAGAGATATGATTGACTGTAGGTTTGCATGTATTGGGAGAAGTTCTGCAGTGAAACCTATCGTTAGTGATGATATTTGATGTTTAAGCCGCTGCAGAGCACTAGAAGAATATCGGAGTCAAAGCCGACATATGGTGGTACGTACGTGGTACGTATTTTAATTTAAATTTATGTAGAGATTAATTATATTTAAAATTAATTAACTGCCACCGTTTCGTTACGTAAAAATTGACGCTAGTGTTTTTCCAGTCAGATGAACCATTCTCTCGCTGCAGTGGTTTGCAAACATTACAAATCGCTCAAAATTAGATATTTGCGGCTCACGACACCTATTTCAACAGCGTTGGTAAATGAATGTAGGATAATAACAATGTTGGATGAGAGTTTAATTGGTTCTCTAACGTGATTGTTAAAAATTCTCGTAATTGATTTCATTTTGGGATTGATTCTAGGGGACTTCCAGTTCGTAGACATTGTCTAAGTTAGGATAGTAATTTTCTTTTCATGTTGAAATCTTCCATGGGTAGTGTCCATGGGTTCATTTTTAGGCTTGGTCAGTAATCCCACAGGTTTAGAATTATTGTTAATGGGTAGCTAGGTATTTGAGGTTTAAACGTTTAATCTAAGGATTTTATTTGTATACATCATATAGTTGTTCTAATTGAGCCTGGTACGAGTGATGAGGGCGGTTATTCTATACTGGACGTAACTGGCGCTATGTCATACTCAAAAGACATCCAACTTTTATATGTAGTTTTGTCATCATAGAGTTCGACGATTGTTAGAAATATTGAGCATACTTTCTGCAGAATCACACTTCTCCATTCAATTTGATGATAGTTCAACTGCTGCTATCAATTACCCGTTTTTTTGTTTGTTTCTGTTTTAATTAGCTGACCTACCTTAAATTTAGATTATTTAAGATAGGAAAACAAATTTTTTGTGAACATAAACTTAAGTATCTCACGCTGACAGAACAATATTATTGACCAAACATCAAAAATTAATGATCGCATACCTTACCTTTGCATAAAAACATTTATTTCATATAAACATAATTTAAATAAATGACAAAGTATTATTTACCATAAACATGAAGTAAATTTTGAGATGAAAATGTAGATGAAAATTTTTATAAAGAATAATTTAAACAAAACGAAATACACAAATTTCGATTTAGTCGAACATTTTTCTTTCAAAAATGTTTCATTCCATTTTTAATGTTGATAGATGAAAGCTTAAATTTTTCTTTCGTTCGTGTAACATTTTTTTTTTCTATCCCCCATCTGAACTTGCTGTCTGTTAACAAAATCATTGTTGTTTTTTTTTTTCTTTTTGTCAAGTGAAAATGAATTATTGTGTAAGAGAAAATTAGAAATTAAATTGTTGGCTCTGCGTATTATATACATACATAAGTATTCTGTGGTTTTAAAGTTAATAGGTTTCCGTGTTAGACCGATTAATTTAAATTACGTACATATTTATATAGATAGACAGACAAACATACAAATGAGAAGTAGTGATATAAGACACAGAACGGAAAGAAGCAATTAAAATTGTTAATTTGATTTAATTTGAGTTGTTTTTCTGGAGGAAACTGTTTTTGTGGTAACCTCAACTCTTATACTTAAAATTGTATATGCTAATAAATCATTCAATTTTAACAAATTGACATACACAATGAATAATGAAAAGTCATTTATTTTATTATCATTTTAAAATCGGATTAATTTTACAACAAAACACTCAACAAATATAAGAAACGCTATTAGTATTGTATATATGTATATAGACAGACGACTGAATAGAAAATGCCCTGGAGATGTGTTAATCTTAATTTTACCGCTGGGCATAACATTAATCTTTTCAGTTGTGACATAAATGAAATAAAAATACTTGTATGTAGTACTATATCAAAACAATCAATAACCAATTTTTCCAAATAGTTTTTAATAAAATAAAATCGAATTTTAGCTTTGGTATAACAATTTGATTTATGTTTAAAGTGTTTGATATTTTTTTTAAAACGAAAATTCTCGTCTAGACTGATCTGATAGAATACGAGTATAACTACACATTTTAGATACATGTAAGAAAGACAAATCATCTGTATCTTGTTTATAGCAGTGGTGGTACATTTCGTATATAGCTATATGGTGGAAATAAAATAAAAATCATTTAATGCTTTGACGGCGTTGATTGATTGTTCTATATGCTTAATAAATTACATGTTATGTTACAGAGAATGGAAATAATTATGCATTTAAAATAAACACTACCAATATAGTTAAATATGTTTCCAGCACCGTATAAAATATTATCTGCATAATGATAATTTATTTAAAACGACATATAACAAACATTATTTTACAATCGACAAAGCTCATTTTGAGTTATTGTGTCGCCTTATAACCTGTGTATACACATTGCTCTTTTATCTTCGTATCTTGTCTGGAACTTTAAAAACCATCACCCGCACCACCCAACAAAACTTTTTTTTAGTTTATTGAATGTATACGAAGAAAATCATGATTAAAAACGTACACATACCATATTCATATATATACATAGAACTTTAATCGTTTTACACAGGGTATTCAACAAAAAGCTTTTAAAGTTTCAAAAATAAAATTTTTTGTCTTATTTTAGCCATCCTGCATATACAAAATTAAAGACGTTTGCAAAAACTGTAATTAAGATAAGTTTAATATATTTATTTTGTTATATTGTACACATCCATTTTCAAGATCTTAAAGAGAATTTTTTGGATCCTAATTTAGATTTTCTTCGTTTTACGGTTTTGATATGCTGTGCAAAGCATAAAACTAAAATTAATTCAATTTCAGTTTGTTTTTAGTATTTACCACTTTTTTGTATACAAATAAATATTATCACTATACCCAAAACTTTTCTACTTTTGCATACATACGAGTATATGTATGTGCTTAAAATTAAGAATAACAGAGAGAACAGAGTACCAAATGTACACAGTTGTTAAATTAATATACTTACAGTGAAAAATCTAATTTATAAATTTGCTTGACCGAAACAAGTTTTTTAAAACCCAGACCCTTTAGAGACATAATCATTTCAACCCCTAAATCATCTCGTTACTTCTGATATGATTATATACACAAGCGTTTATTCTCAAGAAAAAACTGTCTAGCGTGAAATTGTTGTTACTACTACATCCAAAGTACAAAAAAGCTTTACCGTGTTATTGTATCTAACAATAAATACGAGAAACCAAACCACACTGTTTGTACTATTTATATTAGTTGCATAGTTTCTAGGCCTAGACTATTTAATCTCAAACAAGCTTGAATTAGTGTGGATTTTTATACAAGTTAATTTTTTTACATTTTAGTGTTTAGCTTTATGAGCTTTTAATTTTACAACTAGCTCAAAGCAAACAGCGATTAAATTACCAAAACTGACACTTTAAGAAATTCAGTTTCAGGCTTTGGAATCGTTTTAAATATTCAACCAGTACAATTTGTTGTTTTTGTCAAAATTATAAACAGGAAGTTGTTGTTGTTGTCAATTTTCTTTATATATCAAATAATTGAGAATTTTGAGTTTGAGATGCATAATTAAGGCTATATATAGCCAACTTTTTCCTGTTTTCATCTATATATTGTGCATTATCTGCTGGAGGTACATTTTGAAAAATCTGGAAGCCTATAAGAAATGTTCACAGACGGAAAATTGTATCGTATTTAGCCTCTATGATTCAGGATTCAAGCCTTCAATAGAACAGAAACTAGCCGTTGCAGGTGGTTGATGTTTATTTTTTCGATTACACCAAACCTGTCAAAGGCGGAATATCAAGGTGACGAAATTTGCCCGAGTTCATCGCATTCTATTCTATTTTGAAATGAAAAAAAAATTCTGCTCAACCTATGGAATTGATTAATTTGACTTTGGGTAAACATTCCGTGAATCATTCAACGCAGTAAAAATGTGGTTTGCAAGATTTCATGATTTAAATTTTAGTATTGAAGGCGATCCACGTTTTTTACTAGGTGCAGTAAAAAAATTTAAAGACAAAGTTTTACTGGGTGAAAATCCGTGTCAAACCCAAAAAGTACTTGCAGAACATGTAGGAGTTACACAGAGAAGAATTGACATCTGAATGAATTTGCTTTCTCAGTACAAAATAAAATTTTTTTTTGCAAAACATCTTTACGGGTTATGAAAAGTGGATTTTGTACGACAATATCATCACAAAAAATTGATATTTATATCAAGAAAGTAGTTACACTTTCTTGTGTGGCAGGTGGGATTGGAAAGGAGTAATTTACAAAGAGCTTAGTGAAATGGATGAAAAAGATCATTTATCGGCCAAGGAAGGTGGTAGGTGATATTCCTGCATAAAAACGTTTATATTCTTCAAACTTGGCTCCTACTGATTTTTATTTATTTTTACCATGGTTTCACGAAATTTGAAGATGTGCGAAAATGGTTCGAAGCCACCAAGTTTCTATCGTGAAGGCATTTATCATCTACCCGCTAAATGGCAAAAGACCGTAGATAGTAATGGCGAATGTTTCAATTATTAACTATGTAACAAACATAATATTTTCAATAAAGTAGAATTTGACCAAATAAAAGCCGAATTTCTACTTGTAGATCTAATATTTCATTGAGATATGGTGGCTCCACTAGAAATTTAAATATGGAAGCCACTCATAGTCACGATATTCTGTGGTATTCGACGCAGAGAGAGGAACAAATCGGTTGGTAACGGCATAAGGGATTAATTTTAAAACAGCTTGCTTAGACTGTAATAAGAAATACCCAAAAAACGAAGCATTTGAAATTTTATATTCAAAATCAGGGTACGTTGCTTAAGTTTCTGTTTTATCCGTGCCGATATCGTATGGTTCTCCACTGTATATTAATTTTCTCTGCTGTACCGTTAACGTTATGTTTACCAATTTAATGTTATATAAATTCTCTTTGGTATTCGCCCATTATATTGTGTGCGTTCGACTAATCAACAACGTCTCCGGTTACCTTTTTATAATCAGTGCTGTAAAAGTTAAATGTTCACAATAAAGTCATTATATATTTCAATTTCTAAACAAACTACTCCTATTTACCTGTTCTCAAGTAATTAAGCAGACTAGAGAAGTGAATCAAAGGCGGCGCCATGAATAAAACGCATGCATTGCTTGTGAAAAGAAATCTAGATTTTTTAATAGAAAATAAACGCGAGAAGCAAAAATATTTTTATTCAGTTTTTTCATCAACTTTTAGTGGTTTGGCGTCTATTGGAGGGGGGAATCAAAGTTGAGTAGATTAATCTACCAGCTCCGTAACCTTCCAATAGGTTGCGCATCACGTGAGCTGTTCTGGTCTTGTCATTAGGCAGCTGCGTGATGGGTACAATTGTGTAAGGGGTAACCTGTTTACAATTCGCAAGTGTACGTACTGCCTCCTCGTGGCAACCACTGGTAACTAAAGCCACTTGGCACATTTTTGGCCATTTGGCACAGGCTAAAGTACGGCGCTAAAGGAGAAAACCTTGACAAAAAACCCTAATCTAAGGTGGAACAGCATATGCCGAAAGATGAATGGCTGATAGGTTAATTAGCCCAAAATATGCGAACTCTGGATACCAGGCACCCTCCAGTTTTATTTAGCCTTCCTGTAGTAAAGCTGGGTGACCTACAGGTGATTTGCAATTCCTAGCAACTCGTAAGAGTAAAATCAAACGGAATACAGGGCAGGAGTAGGAATATATGGGAGTGGGACAACCCTCTCGAGGTCCTTGGGCTCCAATGCTACCGTCTTTCTAGTTGAACTAAATGATGTAGTAAACATCTAGGAGGGAGAGCAATAAGCCCAGATAGTATGTATCACTTACCGGGAGGCAGTATTGTCAGGTTCATTAAGAACCTGAATATTGACTGGACGGATAATTAAGAAGATAGATCTTTTAGTTCGCAGTGCGAAGTGGCTGATCACCCGCATGGCCCTCCAATAATAATAGTAATCATCAACTTTTGAGCGACTTTCAATTGTTCTTTCTATCCCTTTCTTTATGTGTCACATTCTATCACAACTACCTATTTTAAGGCATAATTATATTTATATTGGTTTAAACGACCAAAAACATTCAAAAATAATTTGTTTTCAAAATTGTTGTTCCAAGAATATAGCGCTGTAACTACAAAGAATATCGAGTAATCTGTGTAATATTCTCGAAAAATTTTCGAACATCTAATCTCTTAAATGAAGAAAGAAAAAATTGAATCTTCCAACATAATCTCGAAAGTAACGAATAATCTCTTTGCCAAGTAATTATGGAAATTTTGAAATATCTCCAAGAGATGTCGTCTATCATTATCTCTAGATCATACAAAAATATCGGTATGTTACTCAATGCTATGTGAATTTCGAAATCACAATTGAACAATCTTACAATTCTAGAATACTCTCCATGCAGTAACAATTCGGAATATTTCCAAAAATTCGAATAAATTTTAAAGAGAAACTACTAAGAATCTCGATTAAACAAATATCAAGCAGACAGGAAAATATTGAATTATGGTTATAATTTTAATATCATTCTATTGTAGACTTCTAGATAAACTCAAAAATCTGAATTTAGAATCTCATCTCTGGTACGATAAAAAAGAACTGAACGAAAATATTACAGAATATCTATTAAATTACACTAATTGGAACAGACTCGAATAATCTAGAGAAGTTCGAAAAATTGACTTATGTTGACAGTTCCAAGAATTTAACCCAATGGAAGGCTTAATTAAATTAAAACTATATGTACATATTTATTATAAAATGTCGCTGAATATAGATGTGCATAAAACTTTAAAACAAACCTAGAAAAATCACTTGAAATGTTGTTACATTTTGGCCTTGTCAATCAAAGTTCGTATCACTGGATTGTGAATAAAACCAAATCAATTCAATTTATCAACAAACATTTTTTAAGAATAATTCACAAAATCACTTTATTTTAATAACCCCAGAATTTTACTGATCACTTATAATTTTTATTTCGCACTATAACACTTTTTAAATCACTTTTTAACTCTTTTTAATAAACTATCGCTTAATAAATACTAATGATCCAATTCGACTTCGTTCGCCTTTTTATATACACAAAACAGACTTCCAGAAATTTCATGACTTTTCTAGTAAGAATAGTGTAGAAACATTTAGAACAATTTTAGTAACAATATCGAAAACATCGATCAAGACAATTCCAATTCAAGAATTAAACTTTATTGGGGAAAAAAAAATGTAAAACCACCAAATCTGAAAATTGGGAAGGCTGATGGTGCATTATGTAAGTATTCAACGATTTTCGAGATTTTCATAATTGCGACAAAACACGATTATAAATACATTTTGAGCTATCGTACCGCATACATGTAAAATCAGGTTTTCTTACAACTGTCCGATAAACGAGAGATACATAACCTGCACTTAGAAGTTACCCAAGGGGGTGAAATTGCTCAGATAAATTGCTTAATAATAATGCGAAATAGCGGAAAATTTTGATCGATTAACCGAAAAGTTTAGGTTGGGTTAACTATACCGGTTGTGATTTCCCTATTTGGGCCTGTATGCTTGAAATTCAAAGAAAAATGTCACCTATGCTCGAATTCTGGTTCTTACAAATCAACAAAAAAACCAAAAAAATAATTAGATTCAGTACAGGCAGTCAGCAATGGCTACTGATGAAAGTTATATTATTAAATACGTGACATAACTATATTTGTTATCCTATTTGAAGCCGCACTTAGTTGCGTGAACAAATTCGACGACAAACCTTTTAAGTAATCATGAATCCTCAAAATTTTTATGATTCAACATTTTTCAGTGAAAAAAAAGAATTTGTTGAGAAACAAATTTTTGGTGGATATCTGGCTTAAGATCAAAAGGAATAATTTAGATTCTTGATCATCTTTTAAAAGTCGTTTGAACAAAGAAAAATCGTTTTTGTTTTGTCTAGCCGAGCAACTTTTTTAAAACTTAACCAGTCATTAATACTAAGAAGAGCAGAAATGTCACTGTCGCGCTTGTGAAGTTTTGCCCATCGTGAATTTTTTCTTGTTGTGTTTGGTAGTGAGAGTAATTTGTTCCACAAACATTTTGATCCGTATTTAATAGTTCGGCTTTCCAGTCATTGTTCATCCAGATTGTCAGCAGTCTTTATAATTTCGCGATTATAGTTATAAGAAGTCGTCGCCTATAATACAATTTAAAATTTTTAATAATGTTCTAATTAAGTATTTGAGAAATGCTGTTGGTATTTGCCGGTAGTAATAATAACTTGACAGCTTTAAGCTGGACATCTCTTAATTGATTTGCTGCACTGTCCAACATCAAAATAATTTTTCGTTTCCCTTTCAAACTTTTTCTATCCATAAGCCATTCTTTAAAAATGGTATTGGTTAACCACGCTGTCAGGTTCGAATACCACTCTGCTCCTAAGTTCGCCATGTTTATATTTAAAATATCTTGGCCATTTTGATCAGTTGATTACAAGGGGTTTATTTTTTTGGTCAATGGCTTTGACACACAACATTACGGTGATTCGTTGCTTACATGATCGGTCCTTTAAATGGATCGGTTTCGTCAAAATCATGGCTCTCAAACTGGAGTAAAAACTGTCTTTTTTAAAGTTATCGTAAAAGTAAGTCAAATCGGTTCATAACCGACAAATTTCTTGCTCTTGCGATCTTCCACCACGCCAAAGTTAATTCATTTATTTGTTTAAACGGTTGAAATGAGTTATGGTTTTATCACAACCATATATCTCAGCCAATTTTCGTTGTGACATTCCATTTCGGAAAATGTATTGACCATCTTTTTTGTTCAAATCATTATTGGATACTAAAGTTACAAATCAGATATAAAACGTATTCATTCACTTATACATTCGGAAAAATGCTAATTGTGTGGCACAAAAATTACTTCGATTTCGTTTTATCGTCGATTTCGTTTTTTTGTTAATTCGACATTGATTTGAATAATTTTAGGTCTTTCCTTTAAATTTAGTACCGATTGAACATCAACATCAAACATAATAATTCCGTAATCCAATGATGTTAATTTATGGTTTCATCAAACTTTTATGTTTCAGATGTTGGTAAAAAATGAAATGCAATTTTGTTACTGTAAGGGGTGCCTTTTTAACGAATAGCACGCAAATAATCCACTTTATGAAACACATTAAATAATTAGACAAAAGCTAATCAAAATTTCTAACAAAATTTTATTCAATAAAATTATTATTTTAAAAGTAATTGTAAGGTTGTGTCAGAACTGAGATCACTCAAATTCTTTTTCCCACCTGATACTGTTTCCCACAAATACAATAAACAAACTAAACAAATCCCAAAAATCCGACTGAATATAACAAAGTGTTTTAATGGGAATATGGAGGCGGACAATAAATATGGCGATGAATACTTAATATCTAACAAAGTGCTAAAACGCAATCAGTCATCGTTGAGATACATTTTCGAGCAAAAGTAAATCTGGATTTTAAAACATATTTTTGCTATAGATCGTTAGCCAAAATTTTTTTTTTTTGTAAGAATCGTGCAACAATAATTAATCGGTTAACCTTAATCGAATTTGTATCATCTAGTTAGGGGTAACGAAATAAGGTCGCAGGAATTAATATCATAAATAATCGAAATTCAACGCGGGAGAAAAGTTGGATATAAACTAGCAAATTTCGGCTTCTGGATATCCGCAGCAAATTACGAAATTAAGCTCAGAAACTAACTATTTATCACGAGCTTATTTTCAAATAGTTGTACGTACCAAACATATGTGTGTAGTTCATGTTAATCGTGTAGTTATAGTATTCGTGTGAATAAATAGGAAGTTGATTAATAAAATTCTTAAAGGTTACAGCTCCTAAAAAATTAATATTTATTGTAAATAAATCAAAATTGTTTCCAATATTTTGTTTTTATTTAAAATATATTTTTAATACATTGAAATGTATAGAAACACACAGGGCACTGGGCTTTTTCCAGTTCAGAGGGAAAATGTACAAGCTTTTGGAACATGTACGGGTCGTAAAATAGCACCATACGTTATAAATATTTTCATGTGAATTTTTGAGAAGAAAATCTGCAACTCCACTTGCTTCCCTCGAATATGGTTTCGATATGTAGATGATATCTTCTTGGACTATAAAGTTATGAGGAAGGATAACTAATAAGAATGTGGTATTTTCCGAAAATCCACAAATACGATGCCTTTTATCACTTCCGACTCTCTACTAAAGAGGGGACCAAAGTTGAGTAGATTAGTCTACCACCTCCGTTACCTTCCAGTAGGGTGCACATCACGTAAGCTGTCCTGGTTATGTATTAGGCAGCTGAGTGAGGAGTACAATTGTGTAAGAGGTAACCTGTTCACAATTTGCAAGTGTACGTGCTGCCTCCTCGTAGCAACCACTGGTAACTAAGGCCATTTGGCATACCCTTGGACATTTGGCACAGGCTAAAGTAAGGCGCTAAAGGAGAGGACATTGGCAAAAATCCTAATCTAAGGTGGAACAGCATATGCCGATGGATGAATGGCTGACAGATTAATTAGTTAAAATTATGCGGCTTATGGATACTAGGCACCCTTCAGTTTTCTTTAGACTTCCTTTAGTAAATCTGAGTGACCTACATGCAAACGGAAGACGGGGCAGAAGTAGGAATATACGGGAGTGGGGCAGCAGGACAAAACTCTCGAAGTGTATGGGTTCCAATGCTACCTGCTTTTTAGCGAAAGTACATCTAGGAGGGAGAGCAATAAGCCCAGATAGTATATATCACGTACCAGCTGGCAATATTATCAAGTTCATTTAAAAACCTGAATATACCTGACGGATAATTAATCAGGTTCCAGCACAATAGATCTTTAGGTCGTAGTGCGAGGTGGCTTGTCGCCTACACAGCCCTCCAATAATAATACTAATAATCACTTCCGACTCACACTATAACGGGGCACACAATAAAGTAGCATTTCATTCAATTGGGATTCAATATGGGACATACACTATATAATATTCCTATGATAGCAGAAGAATTCAAGGCAGAAGAATAATTAGTCTTAGAATCAACTGAAATCAATGGATTAACGTAAACTTCATCAAATTTATCCTGAAGAAATACGAACGTAAACATTAAATTTTAGCACTAACGAAAGAAACGGATCTATGTATCGTTTTATCCGGCAATAACAAACAAACTAGGAAATTTGCTGAAATATTTTGATATATATCTGGTCATTAAAAGTATCAATTTAGGATCAATGATATGCAGTTATAATTCACGTTTTTAAGCTTTTGTTTATAATAAAATGATTTTGTTGTTTCGACGTCACATCTCGTCATTTTCAAGGTTACAATTTATATGCCAAATTCAAGGTATGCAATTATAAGGATGTTCCACCTCTAGCATCAAAATCGGGAACATATAAAGTCAGCTGTACAAATTGTGATGGACAGACTGCGAAAGCCTTCAACAAAAGGTTACTGGAGCACGCAGTAGCAGTGAGAAACCGTGCTGGATACCGATCAAATGTAGCTGCACACATAATAAAGAATGAAGACCATCAAATAGATTTATAGAACTCTAAAATTATACCAGCAATCAACTAATCACATTTGATGGAAAAACACAATGGCAAGCGGGTGAATAATGAGGTGAGACCAATTGTTTCTAAGCTTTTCGATGTAGTCAATGCTAAATATTTTTATTAATTAATTTTTGTAAAATTTTTCCTTTTTTTTATTTACTTTGTGTATTGTTAGTTAAATTTGATTTATTTTGATTGTTTGAATTTGGCTGACATTTAGAATCTCATACTCTAGTATAGGTACTTGCTTATATACAAAATACTGTTACGTTTTTAACCTGGCAATCAAGGTTCGTGCCACTGGATTATGAATAAAACAAAATCTATTCAATTTATCACCAACGAATATATTTATGTCACACAAAAATTATTACAACACAGTTTATTAATAAAAATTCACAAAATCACTTTAAATAATTTTCACACAATTGATGATATTTCTAGTTAGAATAGCGTAGAAGCATTTAGAACAATTGTATCAGGGAAAATTCAATTTTAGTACAGTTAAACATTGAGCTATTAATTTTAACTTATTCTATTACACACTAGGTGTCACCGTTACAATACTGTGGCGGTGACACCTAGCATGTGATAGCATAAGTTAAATTAATAGCTCAATGTTAAACTGTACTAAAATGGAATTTTCCATGATAAAATTGTTCTACACTATTCTAACTGAAAAAGTCATGAACTTTCGAGAAGTTTGGTTTGTGTATATAAAAAGGCGAAGAAGATCGAAATGGCTTAGTAGTATTTGGTAAGCGAGAGTGTGAAGATTAAAAAGGTATTAAAAAGTGATTTAAAAAGTGTTTTAGTGGAAATAAAAAGTAAAAGTGAATAGTAAAATTGTGCGAAATAAAAATTATAAGTGTACAGTAAAATTTGAGAATAATTTATATAAAGTGATTTTGTGAATTTTTATTAATAAACTGTGTTGTAATAATTTTTGTGTGAAATAAATAAATTCGTTAGAGATAAATTAAATTGATTTTGTTTTATTCACAATCCATAGGTACGAACCTTAATTGACAAGGCATAAACGTAACAATTGGTGACAGCGGTGGTATTGTAAATAAAAAGATAAAGAAAATTATTCTCAATGAATTAAAAGTTAAGGTTAAGTGGAAAAATTAGGAGTCAGTTTGAAGGAACCGAAGCTGGCTTCGCCGTCTGTTTGCAGCATGACTTAATTCCCGGTTACGAGTGTAGCACGAGCCGGAAGCAGCGTAACAATCAAGGGCAATATTGATGGAAGGAAATGTATCATTCCGCTGGATACGGGAGCAACTCACACGATTGTCCGGGAAGGCTTGATCGGAGGAGCTGTGCAGCCGCATAATGGGTTGAAATTAACAATGGCAAACGGAGATAATGCAGTGATGAACATGAAAAAGATCGTAAATATAAGGATTGGTGAAACTATTTTCCCACACGAAGTTCTGGTCGCAGATATCGTGGACGAAGTAATTTTGGAACGGACTTCATGAGGATTAATAGCTTTGTGTTGGATTTTGGACGAGGAATATTGTGCAGCGATAACGTCAAGCTGAAACTTAAATTTAAAGGTATAGATGCGACAGTAAGGCAAGTAACAATCAGCCATTGCGAGGAGCTGCCATCGAAATCTGAAACAATTGTTGAGGAAACCAATGAACACCAGGTTGAGTAGACATTGGATACGAAGGGCCGAGTTGTGCAAGTGTCGGGTGACATTATGAAAACTCGATATGCCATACGGGCAAATAGCCAAGGATTACACGAAAAGCAATTGGTGTGGCTTCACAACTCGCAAAAAAAGAAGGAGGATTTATCGACGAAACTGCAACCTGTATGGACGGCACCCTACTGGACTAGGAAAGGGCAAGGAGGTAAATCGAAGGTGGTGCTTTCAGACAGGTTTGGCCCTGGACAGAGGAGGTGATTTGGATCCTGTTCGGGACGAACAGGCTTAGGTGAGGGGCAGTGTGACGGTGACACCTAGCGTGTAATAGAATAAGTTAAACTAATAGCTCAATGTTTTACTGTACTAAATGGAATTTTCCATGGTAAAACAGTTCTAAATGTTTCTACATTATTCTCACTAGAAAAGTCATGAACTTTCGAGAAGTTTGGTTTGTGTATATAACAAGGCGAACAAGATAGAATTGGATTATTAGAATTTGGAACGCGTTAGTGTAAACTTGTAAGATTATTATTAGTATTTGATAAGCGATAGTATAAAGATTTAAAATTAATTAAAAAGTGATTTAAAAAGTGTTTTTGTGCGAAATAAAATGTAAAATTGATCAGGAAAATTGTGCGAATAATTTATATAAAGTGATTTTGTGAATTATTGTTAAAAAATTGTGTTGCAATAATTCTTGTGTTATGTAAATAAATTCGTTGGTGAAAAATCGAATTGATTTTGTTTTATTCACAATCCACTGAGACGAACCTTCATTGACAAGGTAAAAATGTAACAATATTAATACAGTAAATATTAGGAGCTGTAACCTTTAATTAAGAATTTTATTAATCAACTTAGAATGGAAACCAAGACGGGTCAAAAGTATACAATAATTTTAATAAATAGGAAGTTTCGGTAACTTTTTGAAAGGTATTGTAACTTCGAATAATCCTGTAAGTCTGTAAGGGGTACAAATGAATTGAATGATATTTTAATATGATCGTTTTAGAGGGCAGTGTTTCTTCATCCATACACGAAATAATAATGGGCGCTGTCAGGTCGCTATAGATAAGTTGTTTTACAATAAAAAATGTCTTTTCAAGAAAGGTCTTTTTCGAGAGGTGGTCTTCTGCGGAAGTTTCACTGTATTCACTTTCATGTTCGTATTTTAACCTAAACCAATATGAAGCAAACGTTTTCAAATGTTTCTTTTGGTATAATTGTCCCCGTATATAAGGGTGTTCGGTAAAGACAATGTAACTTCGAATAGTCCAAACTATTATTGAAAAGTTCAAAATACTCGAATATTCTTAAACTATCTAATTCCCTTTCAATGTTTTCAAACACTTTCTGCTATGCCAGACAGGCCTTATGGATTCATTAACCATAAATTTAAGCTCTTGGGCGAAACATCAGA
Organism: Tipula vernalis; assembly: GCA_958295665.1. NCBI lineage: Eukaryota > Metazoa > Arthropoda > Insecta > Diptera > Tipulidae > Tipula > Tipula vernalis. Next base: position 397,289,058 of record OY282559.1, read on the forward strand.
TAACAACCGACTTAACGTCGAAAGCGCATAAACTAAGTTGCCATAGCGAATAACAAAAAAATGTGTCAACTTTTATTATTTGGGCATTCATTCCAATCAAGTTATTGTTTGTGATTTAGTCGAAATATAGTATACCACAGTTTATCATCAGAATATTGATTTATTGGTAAATTAAATACACGAATATCGAAATGGTTTACCGAGAAAAAAAATTGTAAATTTAAATTTACGTAAAATAAAAAAAACTTTTCTTTTAGGTGGTAGGGGGCCATTTATTTTGGGAGAAAAAGTTTCAAATATTTTTTTTATTAATTGAATTTAATTGAATTTTTCAATTTTAATTTTTTTTATGTCAAAAAAGCATTATTATTATTATTATTATTATTATTTTAATTCTATTTTAAGAAGATTAACGCTTTTCGCTTCCATTGAAACAGAAACAAAAAATTGATACTTTGTAATGAACCTTTTATGTTTTCATTTCAAGTCATTTCTATCACTTTGTTGCAAGAATACTCGTACTGGGTGTATGTAGTAATAGCAATAAAAATAAAAATCTGTGAACAAAGCAAAGTGTATATTTTGTATACTCTTAATTGATTAATTGAAAAGTTAAGTAAAGCATCTATGTACTCTGTAGAAAAACATAAAAGACAACTTGAATTTTTTTTTTCTAAATATAGAGTGCAGATTAGCTTTATTATTACATGTAAGTGTTTCTGTGTGTTACATATTTAGATATATCTGAACTTTAAACCATAATATACCGGAGCATAAAAAAAGTATTTCAATTTTGTCTAAAACATGACAAGAGTGATGAAATCAGATATTTTTTGCTAAACTTTACTTTTAGGTACTAACGACAAAAGCTTTAAAAGTTGTGTAAATAATAAAAACAAAAAATCCTTTTTTTAGGGTTATTCTGGTAGATAACTTCATGACCAGAAAATATTTATGTCTACCAATTTTTTATTTTTTGAAATGAATCACGAAGATCATGTAATTTATAATTTTTTTTTTTTCACTTTTTGTGACTTTTATCTGGAACATTTTTTTTTTTTGTCTTTTATATTTTATATGTGCAACTTTTAATTTTTGTGATTTTAATTTTTATGTTGATATAAATAAGACGACGACGAAGAACTCTAAGCCATAAAATTCTGTTTTATTATTTATGTCAAGCAATGGCGTGCAGTAGTTTAAACTTAAGCACTGAAGCGTGTTATAATATCATCCACACCATAAATAAAACTCGTACAGAGTTGTTTAAGATGGGAAAAAGATGCATCGACCGAAAAGTCATCGACAAGAATTATTTTAACATTTTATGTGTGTATTTTTATGACGTTAATGGTGATTGCGGTAGTTAGTAAATTATGGGATAAAATTATTTTTATTTTTTAAATATTAAAGCTATAAGCGGTTTGGTACGTAATGGTTGTTTAATTGAAATTTGATTGCACGACATTTTTTTTTTTTTGTTTTTAGAAATTTTATTATACAAAATGTAGCAGATGTTAGAAAAATATTATCATAACTTTAAAACTTCTGAAAATACTAAAAATGTTGGTCGGAAATTAACTATGTGATTATGTAAAAGGGAAACTATGTTAACTTCATATATAAGCCTCTTAAAGAGTCATTCCACCTAATAAAATAATTGTTTACACTTTTTGGGCTAGATATTGGTTTTTGAACACAATTTCTCAACATACTAAAGTAAAAAAATGTTTAGCCCTAAATAACATAAAATACTCTCTGCAATAATTTTATTTCCACAATAACTACATAATGTTGTATTAGACTCCCGCATATATGGGATACATATAAGGAACCGAGAAATGAAAACTTGTGGCATAAACACATGTGAATATTATATTTAATGTTTTTGAAATATTTTGTATGGTTATTTATGGTTTTTGTTGCGAACAACGGCAAAAGCGATAATTTTAATGGAGCGGTAGTAAACCGACAACAAATGTATATACCTAAACTTATAGAACAGCGATATTTTGAGACAGGGTTTTGTACACGTTTTAGAATAACGGATCACAAATAGGACCAAATCGGTTGATTTACATAGCAATAATTTGAAACCAATTTTTCAAGCTTTAAGGAAGTACAAATCGTGGTGGCCAGATATTTGTTACAAGTTTCCTGCTCAAGCTTAAAAAACCTGTTTAGTATACATGGTCTAATGAGTAAATCAGGGGCAAACTTTCCAGTATGAAAAGGCAGCTGGTCCATGAATACGACGCACGCGGTGGTTGTGTAAACAAATTCGGATTATTTAATACAAAGTAAAATTAACACAAATTCAAAATTGGTTTCAAATGGAGAAAAAAGCAATTTAAATTGTGCATGCAAGCGAAAAAATTGTGTGAGAGGAAATTATGTTATTCGTATTTCTTTGGTCAAAACTTTGTTTTAGCCAATATTTAGAGTTTAGAAGCTTTCTTTTGTGATTGTGACATTGGTTAATTATTCAATAAAAAAATTAGTGTTTAAACTAATTATCAATGTTTAAAATTTAATTTGTTTAAATTATTGGCCCAACAACAATTTTACTTTTTTGGTTTTATTCCCCTTTTGGAAACTCGTGGGTCGATCAAGTTTTTAATTCGATTACAAATTGTATTGAGCAAAGCAGCAATCAAATTTGGTAATATATCAAATATCGAGGGAACACATCTACAGCATCTACCTTTGCAAATTTCTAGTTATATTGAGAAACATGATTATTCACAACGAATTTGGGCTAGACCCGAAAAATAATTTCAATAATTTCAATTTTCATTTGGAATAGAAAATCATTATCTTATCTCTTGAGGATCATGAAAATTGCTATGTTTAACCTTCTCTTTGTGTATTGGGGTCAAATTGACCCCATTCGATTTTAAAATTAAAACAAATATGTTTCTTATTATTTAAATGGTCCATCGCCTATAAGATATCCTCAACTAATAACTTAAATACGCAATAGTCTGAAATAAACCAAGCGCATTTCTGTGTACTGGGGTCAAAATGACCACAAGTTACTTCCATGCACTATTCTCTATATAAATTAAAAAATTATTTATTTTTTAAATCTATGATTGTATTGTACATATATGTCTGTGATGTGTTGTGCAATATTGCTGCTGATTATTAAGTGAGACGGAGGGTAGTCTAAGCGTCTAATGAAGGGGGGAACAAAGCTGCGTAGTAATTACCAGCTCCGTAACCTCCAGTAGAGTGAGCTCCAGTAGGCTGTTCTGGTCATGTTTTAGACAGTCCTGCCTGGGGCTCACGATCGCGTGAGTGGTAACCTAATCGCGGTTCGCAAGTGTACGTGCTACCTCCCCGTGGTGACCATCGGTAACTGTTTGTTCTGTTTACCGAACAACAGGCTAAAGTACGACGCTAAAGGAAGAAATAACCATGACAAAAAAAAACCAAAATACAAGGTGAGACACGTGCGCCGAGGAGTGAATGATCAAGGGTTAGTTGGTCTCTAGCACGGAACCGGATACCTGGCGACCTCCGGTTTCAATTAGCCTTGCCACAGTAAGAGGCGCTGCTGTGATGGACCTTCTTTCCTCAAACAAGATCTATTGTATGGATACAAGTAATATAAAAATAATAAGGGCGGTGCTTCTCTAATCGCACCAATCTCGGTAGATGACAAGGACCTAGCAGGCTCTGCTACCGAAAATAAATTTCAGATAGTGAGAGCAATTGCTCTAGCAGGGATACCGTGGTTGGCTCACCGACTCATGGCACTCATTTTACAGTACAGGTTAAGACCCAATCTACCTCAAAAACAACAAAGATCAGAGAGAATCGCGCGGGCCTGGAGCTCGGAAGGAAGCGCCTGACCCACTTTAAACAGTCAGGTGTGCCTCACGATGTCGCCGTGGAGGAGTGCTGGATGAAGATAAAGGACAGAGATCCAAATGTAACGAACAAGCAGAGTTGGTCAAATAGGTCTACCCCTAAGCGTCTAGCACAAAAACGGGAGAAGAGGTCGAGCCCCTCACCAAAGGGAGCGGTAGGTGCTCCAAAAGTCGAGGCGAGTGTGGGTCCTAGGAATACGACCGTACCCAGCTATAGCGAAACAACCAAATCAATCAGGATTGGAAATCATCAACCAAGGCTTCCCAAATGTTAGCTGGGTATTACCTAGATCTTGGAAATCCAGGATGCCATTATGGAAACAATGGCAGATCTTCCGCTAGGGCTGCCGTACTAGGAACGGATGGCTCACAATTAACTGTGTGGACGAGGGCACGGCGGAATAGCTTACAGCCGTCGTATCTAAACTAAAGCTATGGGAGGGGGCAACCATCAAAGTGGTCAGGGAGGACGAGCTTCCTCGCCCTAAAATCTTTTTCGTATACTTGCCACGCTGTGAGAAGCAGCAGGAGGGCGACTTCCTCCAGGTGACGATGTCCGTTTCCCACAAAACGACGGAGATCCTTAAAGGCTCTAATTATAGAGTAAATTGGATGTTCAATGCCGTACACTTTCGTCCCAAGAAGGAGAGAGCAAGGGATGGGTGTACTACAAGAGCGGTCTTGCGGGGGAGACCGAAACCACCAAAGATAGCTGCGGCAAAAAACGTGGAGCGCGTCAGAGCTGCCTCTGAGCATGTCAGGACGAATAGGCCTGGCACATCAGATGTGACAAGTCCAAGTCCGAGCCAGAGTAAGAAGGGAAAAACCCACGGTTTGAGACCAAGGGGCAGGGTGGCACAATCACAGCCCAAAAAGAAAGAAAAAGGCTATTCAAAGCCCATGGAAAAATAGACGGAAAGATGATGCACTATTCAACACGACTTTTGTCGACTTCAGAAGGCACTCTCCTTGGACCACAGAAATCCGTTGAGATCTGTAAGGAAACCGAATGGAGAGACAACTAGATCCAGAGAGGAAACTCTCAAATGCCTGGTGAAAGGCCAATTCCCAGAGTGTACTCTCCTTAGAGGCCAGGAAGACCTCGATGTAGACAGCGAGCATCCCTACCTGATTCCAAGTGAAGCTTAGTGGTTCTCAAGAGATATCTTCACTCCCGAAAAAAAAAGGTGGGCCGTCAATTTCTTTGGGCCCTTTAAATCGCCGAGAGGGGATTCTATATATCTTGCATTTTTACAGCAAGGCCTACAAATACTGTTGCCTTATTTGATTAGACTTTTTAGGGCAAGCTACAGCTTCGAATATATTCCAAGAAGCTGGAGGGAGGTGCGGGTGATTTTTATCCCGAAAACTGGAAGAAGATCCGCAGAGGACTTCAGGTCTTATAGACCCATTAGCTTTACATCTTTTATTCTGAAAACCATGGAGAAGTTACTGGGCCTATATATTATATCCAATGCCCTCCTAAGGCGTCCTGTACACCCCAGCCAACAAGCATATCAGGCTGGGAGGTCGACAGAAACAGCGCTCCACGAGCTGACAACAAATATCGAAGCTACACTTCGGAATATTCCGAGGTTTTGTTAAGCTCCTTCATCGATATTCATGGGGCTTTTGACAATACTAAGTTCGAAATGATTCAAGAACAAGCTCATGCAAGGTTGATAGACTCCTCCACCATAGGGTGAATAATCAATATACTTAGAAACAGGAGGAAAATGGCCTCCTTTGGTAATAAAACCATCACGATTGCGGCTACCAGGCGTGGTCCCCAGGGGTGAGTTCTCTCACCCCTTTTGTGGCTACTCGTGATGGATGGACTACTTATTATATTAAAAAACTCTCACTTCTCGAATATCAGCTACGCGGACGATCTAGTCTTAATGGTCAGGGGGAAATTCGAGAGTACAATAGCGGAACGTATGCAATATGCCCTCGAGTTGGTAAGCGACTGGTGTATTGAGACGGGCCTTAAAGTAAACCTCAACAAAATTATATGTACTTTCTTTACAAATCAAAGGCAAACAATTCTCCCACCTCTATCTCTAAATGGGGAAATTCTCCAGATAGCGATGGAGGTTAAGTACCTGGGAGTGATCCTTGATCAGAAACTGACATGACACCCGTTTTTAAAATCTATCACAAACAAGGCAAATAGGGCGCGTTTCACCTGCCAAAGAATGATTGGCAAAACGTGGAGTCTAAATCCCCAAATGGCACTTTGGTTATTATCAACCATCGTAAGACCAATAATCTCTTATGCGGCGTTTGTGTGGTGGCCTAAGACAGAGCAAAGTGGTGCCTGCTCAATATTGGATAGGATCCAAAGGCTAGCTTGTTTGAGTGTAACGAGAGCAATGGAAACCTGCCCTACAGCTGCTAATGAGAAGCTATTGGGGCTCTTACCACTATACTTGCACCTTAAAAGAGTAGTTGGTTCAAGGGCAGTCAATCTAAAAATAACATCTCAAACTAAAACTATTAGACCAGGACATAATAGGATCCTGGACAAATTGAATCTGGACGAGGAAATAATCCAACTGTCAGACGTGATGGTTAAAACTATTGACTGCCGGAGGAATTACACGATTGAAATACCCGACAGGGAACAAGCGAGGAGTATAATCTCATCCTAACCCCGTCACGCCTCCATATGGTACACTGGCGGTTCAAAATCAGGGGTGGGCACTGGTGCGGGTAGAATCGGGCTGGGTCTCGAACTCTGTATTCCATTGGGTAAAACCCCCACACCTTTCCAAGCAGAGATTTGTGCGATCGAGGTATGTGTGCTTCTATGTCTCACAAAAAAATATAAAAAAATCGAGATTTACGTAATCTCGGACAGCCAGGCGGCATTGCTTGCCTTAGGAGAATCTGTCTTCTATTCCAAAATAATCTGGAGCTTCTATTGCAACCTTCTTGAACTCAGCAGGGAAAACAAAGTAACCCTTTTGTGGTTCCCTGGCCATTCCGATATAGAGGAAAACGAGGCGGCAAACCGCTTTGCAAAAGAGATGGCGGAGAACTGTTTCCTTGACCCCGAGCGTAGTATTGGTTACTCCAAGAGGCATCTAGTAAATGGCATAAGGAATTGGGAACAAAAACATACGTATATATTCTGGGAGTCCTCCATTGGGATGAGAAAGACCAAACAACTATTAAGCTATGATATTAGACGTTTAGATCAGGCAATGAAGATGGATAGACAGTCTCTAAGATCCCTCACCTGGTACTTAACAGGACATGGCCCTTTTAGTGGACATCTGAAGAAAACGGAAAACACCCTACAGACCGTTGTAGATTTTGCAACCTGGAAAGGGCAACATCCGAACATCTACTATTCACGTCAAAAAGTCCCGTCGAAAACAAAGGTTTTAAAAGACTGTCAAGAACTCGTGTCAAAACGTAACATAAACTGTGCCACAAATACTAGTTTTCGACACTACCCATATCTGGCGTATATGTATGTACCTATTCCTGATATTTTCCACATTTTACTTTTGTATTATTTTACCATTCAAGGTGCTTAGTAGTAAAAATAGCTTATCCAGGTTATAGATATTGTTATTATGATGCGGAAAAGATAGAGCAGCCAAGAGCCCCTTGGACTTCTCGATAGAGTTCCTACTCCTAAGGTATCAGATGAAGCGGAAATAGCAAACGACACTATTGCCGATAAACATTTGTAAATACGATGAGGATGAGAATGTTGAACCGATAAATTATGATAACGAATAACATTTTCAACTTGTCGCTTACGATCGAGGAAACGAAAAAACGTTTTGCTATTATCAACTTTACACAACAATAACGGAGTAGACCGTGAGTCTAATATAACTAATTGAATTGTGGATATGGCAACAAAAGGAGGGCTAAACACCTTCTATAAATTAGTGAGAACCTGTACATGCAAAAGGAAAACTCAACGATGGCCGATGGTGTTATTTTATAACCTTATTGACCTCGCTGATGTTGCAGCCTTTACATTTTGTATAAAAGCGCCAATCGCTCCTTTGTATGAAACTCGGAAACTCTTTCTCCGAAAAAAAATTATTTCTAAAAGAATTGGCTATGCAACTAGTGCAGGCCAACGTGTTGGAGCGGCTCTAGAACACTCGAAAGTTAAATAAAAATAAGGACAGGAATCGACTTAATAGTTATAAAGCATTACCAATAAGGCGGGAATCAACAGGCGAAGAAGTAACGGTTAAGAGGGTTAGCAAACGGCGAAAATGTTATTTGAGTCATAAATCATCTGATATGAAAACCAGAAGAAGATGTCGTTTTTGTAATGATCAATTTGGTCCCAACCACACAAAAATCATCTGGATAGAATGCAGAAAAAAACGGAAAATTGTTTCGGATGAAGAGGAAGTGGCATCAGATTACGCATCTGATTAAAACATAAATCTGACTAACTAAAATGTGATTTTCAGCGAATTCAACTGTTCATTTTTTTATGTATTTTGAATCTTGCATGTAATTATATTTGTAGAAAATAAAGAATTTGTATTTACTTTCTCTATGAAATACATCAAGTTATCTATGGGGTCAGATTGACCCCTATATACAGACAACGTGATAGTAAGCTATACACAGCGTGAAGGTTAATTCAACTGCCAGCTAAACTCGGCTATTGTCGAAAACCTTTAGTAATACCAAACAATTTTTCATACACAGCACATAATTGGAAATGAAAATTTGAATTCTGTAACATACACATACTTATAGCAACAAAAGCTTCGTTTTTTTATTCGCTCCGGATAGCTGCTATCGAGAGCCGTCATTTTTCTACGGCTAAATTTAAATTTGACGCGCTATTTATTGGTAAACTAAACTTATTTAACATCGAACTATCATTTGTAATTCAATTATTTAGCAAAAATTTCATATAAAAAATATTTGGCTCTACCTATTTATACGAAGCGCTATCGGGAGCCACTTCTTATATGACGGATATCAATATGATTTTTAACAAAAAAGATCGATTTAGCCCATCACTACACAGAATATGTATTAAGTTAGTTCACTTAACACTAATACAGGAATTATGTTCGGAATAATTTCCGTCGCAAAATTGGTTTATTTTAATTTGGCAACGGCCAAACTGACGCCACGAATATTGAATTAATATCGCGAATAATTTAATTTATTTTTAGGATGCGACCGCGTTTTTCGTAGACAAAAATTCGACTCTAAATAGAAACGAAAGATGGGCGCAAAATATTTTCATTTTTTTGTTTTGGCGCGTGCGGCGCTGGTGGTGGTAATCGTGACATAATTTGTTGTGGTTGTGCGCGTGGTTTTGTTGGCGCTGAGTGAGTAGAATTTAGTTGAATTTTAATTTTAGTTAATGAATTTGAATTTAATTTTGGTGCGTTGATTGGACAATATATTGTAGAGACGCATATATTGTGATTCGCTACAGGACTCTTGCGCAAGTGAATATCCCCTCCTTGATACTTTAAACTATTCGGAAAAGCGTACGGTTTTATGTTTGCGAATACCTGATATTACCCTCTCCCACCCGCCGAGCAGAATAACTAATGTCTTTCTCAATTCCATACTTTTATTTCATCGATTTTTGGTTTGTTGTAAGATAATTATTAACAGACCTTAAAATCTATAAAAAACTCAAAGAAAAGGAATTAATCATTTTCATTTCCAAAATTGACTGCTAGTTGCCAAATTTGTGGGTAAGCCAATATTTCGGCGAATGTCTGTTTCAAAAGTATACCAAAAAGTTCTACCAATTTTAAGAAAATTTCTCCCCAAACAACAAATTTCGAACAAATTAAATTGGGAAACTGACCCATCCATTACAACTAACTCCCAAAATTTTGAACAAATATCGTCCGGTCAAGAATTAAATTATTCAACCTTGTCGACAACCTTTGTCAGTACATAATTCTAATTTATCTGAGTTAATAAACTACAGAAGAAAACCAATTTTTGATTTTAATTTCACGAATTTTCGATTATTAATTTAGCATGTATCTACTATATATCGAAAGAAAGTTCCGAAGGCATTGTGTATTTCCCAAACATTAACTTTCTCACCCACAGCTTAGTTGTTCCTGGTATAGAACTGCTTAAAATAAACTTCTCATCCGTATAATTAGTAGGAATGAAAAATATAAATGGTTCGTCGAAAAATAAAATCAATGTGAGATGAGCGGTTTGTGTGACGTTCCTCGGATCACATGTTAAGAAATACTGATACGATAAATAACAAAAAGTCTTAATATTTGATTAAAAGGGAGAAGTAAGAAAATTTAGTAAACGAAGGTCTGTGTAACGACGAGTAAGAGGCGTTTCTTGGTTTAATATGTACATACGTACAAATCCACATACACCCAAACACATAAACACAGCATAAATGAATGGTACTAAAGTTTATTTCTTTATTTATGGCCAAACTATTTGAAAAAAAAAAAGAAAATCCAAAGTCATAATACAGACATAGGTATAGAGGTATATTGACTAACAGATTATTAAGAAAAGTTTGTTCGTCTAACCTAAATTATGGTAATTATTACACCTAGTTTTTATGAAAAATTTGATTGTTGAAACGTGCGGTTTTCTCAGTTTACTGGTTAGGTATCATATAGTTTTTCGTTCGTTATATTTAGAACCTATGAAGAAGGTTTCTTGGTTGGAAACGAAATAACACTTTAATCAAATTATTTTATTAAGCGTGTATGTCTCTAACGAATATCGTATGTACGTGCTCTTTTTAATGAATCCTATAGGAAATAACTAAACTCTATAGTTGGTTTTTTGTGTATCCCCAATATAAATGTTTATACATATATTTATAATAAACTACCTCCATTATTTATGTTACATGAATGAATAAGTTATTTGAATGGTAACCACCTGTGGTAAAGAGAAAAACTATATCAAAAATTTAAATAATTTCTTAAATGTTTAAATAAAATAAAATCCACTTTAAAATTCTAAATCAAAAGAACAACATCACGTTATACACAAAACAGGAAAATATCCATTTATAAGACGAAACATGAAGAGAGAATCAGGTCATTTCTATCCTTTTACAACACTCCGAAGTATACTACAATTTACATAATGTTGAGAAGAAAAGGAACAAAACTTGAACACAAAACTAATAATAATCATTTCAAAATTCCATCCTTTATTACAAACTGACATCATGAATTTGAAAACAAGAAGATAGTTTCTATGGTACATATACGATTTAACATACATACAGACGTATGTATATAAAAAATGTTAGTTTATTAAAAATACACTACATAAAACTTATAAAATAATCTTAAAAATTTGTGCTAAAAACTAGGAGTTTTTATGTAATATGTTTAGTATTAGAACAAATAAAAAAAAAATTGTGTTAGGAACATTATACTGTACAAAACAAGGATATGATATAGATATTTTGTATTTTAATATTAATAAAATATTTAAATAAATTTTCTTAGAAAATCCTTTTTGTTTTTTTTTTTGCATAAAATATTCATTTAATTTTCGTGCAATTTACAGTGTACATTATGCATACATACATGCCATAATAACAATAATTGTACAACAATAGTAATAATGTACGATATAATAATCACTGGAGATAAATATTTTGTATTGTTGTCTTGAGAATATTAGTTGTTCGAAATATTTTATTAGTCTGTTTATCTAACAGAATTTTTATTTTAAATGTAAAATTTTTTGTTGTTAAAGTTGAAATTAATATTTTAGCAGTAAGTAATAGTTGTACTGAGTTTGGTATAATTTTCATAAGAAATAATATCTTACATTTTTTGTTATGACATTAAACCTTAAAATATACCATAGTCATTAACTTAACTTGTAACCCTAAATTCATCTGTAACCTTAAAAGTGCGCACCTACAAAATAATGTTACGTTTTTGCCTTGTCAATCAAGGTTCGTATCACTGGATTGTCAATAAAACAAAATCAATTCAATTTATTAATCATATTTATTGGCAACGAATTTATCAGCAACGAATTTATTTATGGAACACACAAATTATTACAACACAGTTTATTAATAAAAATTCACAAAATCACTATAGATAAATTATTCTCAAATTTTACGGTACACTTATAATTTTTATTTCCACTAAAACACTTTATAAATCACTTTTTAATTCCTTTTTAATCTTCACACCGTCGCTTACCAAATAACACTAATCCAATTCGGCTTCGTTCGCCTTTTTATATACACAAACCAAACTTCTAGAAAGCTCATGACTTTTTCAGTTAGAATAGCGTAGAAACATTACGTATCAATTTCATCATGAAAAATTCCATTTTAGTACAGTTAAACATTGAACTATTCATTTAACTTATTATATTACACACCAGGTGTCACCGTCACAATAACATATTGTGACGGTGACACCTAGTGTATAATAGAATGAGTTAAATGAATAGCTGAATGTTTAACTGTACTAAAATGGAATTTTCCAAGATAAAACAGTTCTAAATGTTTCTACACTATTAGTACTGGAAATGTCAAGAACTTTCTGAAAGTTTAGTTTGTGTATATAAAATGGCGAGCAAGATCGAATTGGATTATTAGTATTTGAAACGCGTTAGAGTAAACTTGTAAGAATATTAGCAGTATTTGGTAAGCGACACTGCGAACAATAAAAAGGAATTAAAAAGTGATTTAAAAAGTGTTGAAGTGCGAAATAAAAATTATAAGTGAACAGTAAAATTTGAGAATAATTTATATCAAGTGATTTTGTGAATTTTTATTAATAAATTGTATCGAATCTGTGTTGTAATAATTCTTGTGCTAAATTAATAAATTCGTTGGTGATAAATTAAATTGATTTTGTATTATTCACAATCCAGTGATACGAACTTTGATTGGCAAGGCAAAAACGTAACAATATTAACATGTTTAGGGGTATTTATTGCTCCATATATATTTGGAAATATCACTAATTAAATTATTTAAATTAAAAATTAAGTAAAATTAATTTCTAAAAAAAATTCTAAAATTATTAAAGGTTCGATCCGTGGTAAATCTGTCGGTGGTAAATGTTGAAGGTATCACGATGATGTTGAGTTCTTCCATATCTTCGTCTCTGCATTTGTCTGATGACATTTTTGGCAAACTCGAATATAATGTTTCGAACAGGTCGGCTTGATGCAAACATCGCATACTGCAGTAGTTTTTGTGTCATCCTTTTTGCCTTTGCGATTCACCTTACAGTCTTCTCACCGCTTTATATTTTATTATTCTTCTGAATTAGTGGATAAATACTGACAGTTTCGACAGTACAACTACTCAATTTTATGGCAGTCATTGCAGATTCTCTAAGGTTGCCTTGTCCTATGTGATTTTTATGTGGCAATCAGCAAGTTCCACCGCTAATTCTTTCAGGAAAATCTTGCTTATTTTAGCCTGACACAATGATGGATTGGTCAGATTGAATAAGCGGTATCATGCTAAAGCTGCTGTATGAATTACGTTAAAAAACAGTACCATCGGTCAACGATTGATTTTTCTCTTGCGTGTACGATTTCACTATCTTATCGAATGTGTCAACGCCGCCTATGATTATTTAAGGTTTTTGTTTGTTTTCATCAATCTCTCGTGTGACATGCGCTGTTAAAAGTAATAACACATTTTTTTTTGTGTTACTGCGGTGTAGCTAACGATACAAATTGGCCATGAGAACAAAAATATTGAGCAAAATGGGCCTCGTTTTTTTGCTAAATCAGCATTTGCGAAACAATGTGGCAGCTCCGGTTTATTTAATCTTATTGTCCCTACCAGAGTTGTATTTTTTGATACCAGTTCCTCGGCAAGTTCAATGCTGGTGAAAAAATTGTCTATAGTTATATTGTATCCACTATTCAAATAATTCCTCAATAATCGTAAGACCAGGTCCGTTGCTACATGCTTTGTTCGATTCAGAAATGGTTGCGTTCCAACATAAACTTCGGCAACTAATGGATAGTTGGTGTGTGCGTCGACCAGTCAAACAATTTTTAATCCATACTTTCCCGGTTTACTCGGTATATATTGACGAAAGGAGCAGCGTCCTCGAGTGGAAATGTTAATCTATAGTGAGTTCTAAAGATGGTTTGTATAATCCTTGTAAATTGTCTAAACACAAATTCCTTACGTATCGGAATGCAGCTAATATATCATCTTTCAACCGCAATGGTCTTGTGCGTGAGTCATCGAATCGAAGGAAACGAGTCAGCTGTTGAAATCGTTCTGAAGACATTGTAGCACGGTGGAACGTTATATTTGTTTCATGGAATAAATCTATAGCTGGTACTATCGATGCTTTTCAGCACCGGCATAATAGAGAACAGCAATGTATGCGTATACTTCATCCTCATTTGTGTCAAGCGACTTTCTAGCACTCGGAGTGGTACATGTCTAACAGAACCGACTTGCGATTGGTTTCAATCACCATGTTCAATATAATATTTGGTGTTAGTATTTGTTTGACAGTACGTTTCAGATTCACTCGGATATGACCACCCCACTTGAGGATTATTTTTGTTTGCGCCACATACATTTCTACTGGTCCAATTATCTGATCGGTTGCCACAATATTATCTGCTACCTCTACTTCCTCCTCATTACTAACAGCTTCTTGTAGCCCTTGTGCTATATCTAATAACCGTGGGTCCGCGAGTAACCCTTCAGCCGTAGCCGGATCATCCATATCCGAATCATTTGGTTTCCCAAAATCCTCCTAATTACTATCACAATCACTGGCACTATTTTCACGACCGTTAGTAATATTTTCTTTAACGGCCAACAAATTAGTTAGATCTCTTCTCTTTTGCAGGTTCAATAATTTGATCACCTCATTTATGCTGTAGTCAGTTGTGGAACTATTAATTTACTAACGAACTCTTTTACCTTTTACCTGATATTGATAATATATACCACACATTTTTATATCGAGTTGCATATTTTTGTACACATATTTATAGCGAATTCCATTACAAGAAACAAAAAATAGAATTTATTTTCTCGTTTTATTACCGTTTTCAGAAAAAATAGTGTAAAATCCATGGGAAAAATATAAAGGCGCTACGTGCCCTCATCACGGTTATGATATAAATTGTGTTTACATGTGTTTTGCCAATACTTAAACAAACAAAAGAAAACGTATTATTCCCGTAATTGTTAGGGGCACTGATTGCACCAAACACAGTTGTTATAAACCAATATGAAAAATGTTAAGCGGCTATTCAACTTAAAGAAATTCGACAGCAAATAGTGAATACAAATCCATAAACTAAAAAGAAAACACTAATCAGGGTATTCATAAAAAAGTCTTTACTATTTAAGAGGAATAATAGGATTTTGTGGAGTACGCAAGTTGGTCAATCCAAGAGCAATTTTCTTGATTATAATAAGAAAATAATATCCAACATATTATTCTATACAAGTGACCCATTTTTGCAACCTAGGAATCTCAACAAATCGCATTTAAAACACTAGTACAAAATATTCAGTTTGAAAATGTTGGAATATTCGAAGCAACATTGCATTCGTGGTGCTGAATGTCTTTAAATGTAGTTTTATTCGTAAAAATATTGTGGAATGGGATGAACATTAATAACCACCGGTTTTCAAGACTGCTAATATCTTTCTAAAATCAGGTATTTTGAAACAATTTGTGTTTAGATTTTGACTCTGTATATCGTTCACCAACTTTTTTTGGTCAACTCAGCCATCCGCCAGCCAAAGAAAATGAATCGATATTTACACAAATTTTCAATAATGAATTTAAAGTTACTCTACAAGCCAGTTAGTTAACTAGATGAAAATAACTAAAAGGATGAGTTACTAAAAGTTCTATTCGAATGATTAGCAGTCCCTACATCTCTCTGGATGAATCCTCCAGTTATGCTGCGACTTTTAAACAATAATACCAGATCAACTGATCACTAATGCTTATGTGGCTATTTTTAATTAAGCCCACATACACAAAGAGTCACCGGATCGAGCAGGCGCACATTATTCCTAACTGATCTCACTGGCGTGATCATTCATAACCGATCCCACTAATTGAATGACATTTTTGATCGACACTGGCGCTGACCTTTCTATTATTCCATTTCGAAAATTCATTACATGTAATATAAAAAATCAGCTATAGTTTTATCGGCTGCCAATGGCACAACTATTAATACCTATACCTACGGTAGCAAACTATTATAGGTAAATATTTGACTCAAACGTTCACTCATGCTTTCATACTAGCAGATGTAAACCGTCCAATAATTGGCACCGAATTCCTGAGTAAATTCGGACTACTTGTTGATCTGAAAAAAAACGGCTGGTTAATTCAGCGACTAAGCTGTCAATCAATGCCACAACGGTTCGCGTCGACACACCTACACCGATCCATTTCACAGTCAACAACGGTTACGGTAATCTGCTTTAATAATTTCCCTCACTCACAACAGAGCCCAACTATAATTTGCCAGTCCGACACAACGTGGTCCACCATATTATCACAGCATGCCATCTGCCCGTGTTAAGAACACGTAGGCTAGATCCAGTCAAAATAAATGCTAGAATCTGAAACCGCCATATCTAAATTTATGTTTAAGAAATTTTTTTTGTTGTTTGGTTTAAGCTCATTTTGAAGTTCAAAAGCTCATAAATCTGTCAAACTCAACTAGACCTAATGTGGCATACGAATTTTCTGTAACGCTATAAAATTACAGAGAAATGAAATTTTAAAAAAATTGACCACAACAACACAGCCCTTAAGATTTTGACAATAACAACATTTTACACTGATTTATTTGAAAATTTTATGTAAAATGTAGGTTTACAATAAATGATGAATCTAAAAACGTAATTCGTACATAAATTGGGTCTTAAGACATTCAATTATTATCTGTTCAAAGTTGGGTTAAAATTTCAGAAGCTCATAAAGTTCTTTAATCTTAGGAAATATAATAAATAAGTACAACTTTCACCAAGTGTGGCACCAAATAGTTAACTTAAATGTTAAAAATTCACAAATATTCGACATTTTAATAAATTTGGCAATATTTTTTTTTTTTTTTTTTTTTTTTTATTAGGCTTGGCTCCTACATAAAAAAGAGCCATATCGCCAAAAATCATATTTATAATTTTCTGTTTACATATTTTAATTCAAATTTCATTTCATTTTTAATAATTTCCTTACTCTTAAAATGAACCGGATTACTCCCTTCACATATTCTATCGGCTAGTATTTATTTCGTATTAGATTGTTATCCCACTCATCCTAATAAATTCATACATCTCCTTATAAACCAAATTGCTCTCATTCATTAAATCACTTAGGTTTCTTGCATTCCGAAGGATGTTGAACTTAGATCTATATAGGTTGTATTTAGGACAAACCAATATTAAATGTTCAACATCCTCCACACTTCCACACAACTCACAATCTTTGTCCTCACTCAAATGACGTTTCCACAAGCATTCCTTCCAGTTTCCATGGTTCAGCCTGATTCTCTCAACCGTTCGCAACATTCGCGTATCTCCTTTGAGCTCCTTAAAGAACGGAATTCTCAAAGGAGTACCACTGAGCACGCTGTACTTCATTCCTTTCGTTAGACTTTTCTCGTTAAATTCACTCTCCCATTTTCTCCACAGATTCATCTGAAACATTCGAAGTACATCTCTTGCATCCTTACTTCCGTACTCCTGAACCGTGTCACTCAATGTACCCTTTTTAGCTAACATATCGGCTCTTTCATTCCCTTCGATCTGTCTATGTGATGGGATCCATTGTATGGTCACATCACGTTGACAGTCTCGAACACATTCAAAAATTAAATCAACATACACATTGCCTTCCCTTCCACCTCCACATTTTAGCAAACATAAACCACTCTGGGAATCGGAAAATATTACTATTTTCCTTTCCCCTTCATTCACAGCCAGTTTAATTCCTTCAAACAATCCAATCAGTTCAGCGTTCATTATACAGATTCTTTTGTCCACTTTAAAATACTTTTCCACATTCTTACTAGGCATAAATACACCAACGCCCACTCCATTCTCATTCATACTAGCATCTGTATAAACTATATCATCTTGCACATACCGCTGACTGATTTTCCCAAATATAATTTTGGCGATAACTTCATTCATTCCCTTATTAAATTCCTCCATATTCAAACATACAGTAAGATTATTAGGAACGGGTTGCGGACCAGCATTGCCTATACTCAGAAACATGTTCTAGCTTTCAAGTGCAATACTAGTTCTATATGTCGGTTTGTACACCGCCCTATTTTGTAATCTTACTATCATCTCGTTCCAAAACTCATTTTTCTTAGTTATCATTCGCACTGTCTCTCTCACTGTGATCCACTCTCTCTTGTAATCAAGAGGTGAATCACCCATTTCAGACCACAGAGTGTGTATTGGGGTTGAGTTAATCGCCCCCAATACCACTCTTGCACATGCGTTTTCTACTTTCATTAATTGGCTAAAAGCTCCTTTCGAACCATTCCCATACACACTAATACCATATCCAATTTTGGAGGATATAAGGGCCTTCCTTAACACGTCAGTCACACTCGGATGAGCGCCCCATTTAGGTTTGCTCACCCGTTTAACCACATTTAAACGTTCCTTGCAGTTATCTGCCAAAATTTTCATGTGCTTCCCAAAATTCATACGTCTATCAATCCAAATACCCAAATACCTGTACGCATTTACTTGTTCAATACTTTGACTATCAACACTTATATTAACATTTGCAACGTTTGTTCTGAAACTCATATAAGCACACTTATTAGGATTCACTCTCAGATTCAACATTTTAAGTTTTTTAATTAAATCATCTACCCCCTTTTGCGCTCTTTGAGCCGCCACATCAATACTTCTCCCTTTTCCAATTACTACAAAATCGTCTGCAAATTGCAGAACGATTTGATTGTCTGTATTGATGTGGTGTATCTCGCTGGTATATAGGTTGAACAGAGCTGGAGATATTCTACTTCCTTGCGGAAGTCCAACATTTGCAACTCCCTCCAACCTAAAACCACTTCCATTCAGAACCATTTTTCTATCAGTCATGAAATCTTTTATCCACATACATACTTTCCGTGAAAATCCAAAATTCGATAGAATTTGTTGTAATTTCCACGGAACCACATAATCATAAGCTCTTTCGATGTCCAAAAATACCACAACAGCTTTCAAATTATCCTTTCTTACTTCCCAAACAAACTTTTCCACACACTCAATTGCAGAATGGTTCTTTCGAAATCCAAATGTTGTCGATGGCAACAAATTATTTTCATTCACAAAATCTTCCATACGCTCTTTCATCATTCCATTTAAGATTTTTATAAAAATATTCAACATACATATGCCTCGATAATTTGTTGCCACATTTGGATCTCTATCCCGTTTAGGGATAGGAACCACCCTGCTCTCTTTCCATTTGTCCGGTATTTTTGAACCCATCCACACTTTGTTGAGTATCTCAAGCAAATTATGCTTTGCTGAGTCAGTCAACAACCGAATCATCTTATAACTTACTCGGTTCGTCCCTATAGTGGTACATTTTGATCTATCTAACACTCTCAGGAACTCTCCCCATTTATACTTACAATCCATTCTTTTATTTCTACTCATTCTATCAACTTCATTTATAACATTCAAATCATTGCTTACATTCGATATCATTCTCATAAATTCTTCACCTTTTTCTCTGTTCTCACATACCACATTGCTCACATTAAAATATTTACCATTCACCCTATTAAACAAACTCCATACATCCTTAGTTGTGGTTGTATGTGTCATTTGGGACACATATTCCCGCCAACTTTTCCTTTTTGCTCTGCGAATAGCCTTTTTCAATTTTCCATTCATTTTACCATACATAATCTTATTCTCACTACTCTTATTCCTATTAAATTCACGCAAGGCTATTCGCTTTCTTTCATACCAGTATTGAACTTCATTGTTCCACCAACCATTCACATTAATCTCTTTCATATCCACAATTTTTGTACACAATTTATTTACCCGTTCAATTTCACTCTCTAGCTGGCTTTGATTTATTTCATTTTCTTCGAGAATCTCATTCATTTGATTCACCCATTTCCTATTATTCATTAATTCACGTTTTTTCCTAAACACTCGATTATCATTCATGATCATTTTGATCATGAAATGATCACCACCCAAATTCTCTTCTTCAACATTCCAAGTGACCCGGCAGGCCAGTTCAATAGTTGTCATAGACAAATCTATTGCGCTGGCCGTGCCTCCCACATTCGCCATTCTAGTTGGCCTTCCATCATTCAAGAGCACCATATCGGAGTCTTGAATCAGGTCGGCCAACTGTTTTCCTCTTGTGCAATTGTCTAAACAACCCCACATTCTCGCATGCGCATTCATATCTCCACATACAATCAGGTCACTTTTATCTCTCACCCACTCAAACAATTTTTTAAAGTCACTCAAGGCTTTTTTCCTGTCATCTTCATCACGAACCTGGGTTACATACACGCTCACTAGTAACAGATTTCTTTCCAAATTCGTTGTTGAGGCGGCTATTGCTTAAATCACCTCAAAAGCGGGTAACTGAACCTCTTGAAGCGTTATATTTCTGGCGTACATTATCGCCACTCCACCATAACTTCCATTTCTTGGTTTGGAAAGAAATCTGTACCCTCTCACATTTAACGTCTTGTTCATTCTTTCCCACGTTTCGCTTATAAGCATCACATTCACTTTATTCTTGGCCAGATAATTTTCCAACATACTTTTCTTTGCGTAAAAACTTTGTATGTTTATCTGGCCAACAATAATTCTTTCACTCATGTCTCACATTCACCCCAATAACAATCTATACATACCAATTAAAAATCTGTCCGGGAGTATCCGCTTCCAAAATTTAACAAAAATAAATTTTAATGAAACAATAAAATTTTGTTGCATGAAATTACTGTTGTTGCATCCTTCATATAGATGTTGATGTTGCGAGTTGTTGTCCCATCTTTTTTACTGCTGCTGAGTTTCGTGTGTACGTAATATTGATTTTTATTATTTATTTATGATGTGCGTTATTATCTGGTTTCATCGGTGTTGGTGGTACAATAAAATTTTCATTGTTAACGTCCGTATTCAACGTTGTGCTGTTATATTGGTCCATGAACGCTATACGGTTTTTTGTACTTGTTTACCGAGTTTTTTTGTGTGGTCGACCGCGTTTATTTAAATTAACGTTTACTGACACATCTTCATTTTCTGTGTCCATACATGACGAATCTGCTTCTGTTTTTCTCTCTTTGCAGTTAAATTCTTTTAAATTAACCATTTTTTTGATTGTTTGGATTTTGTTTTCTGCCTCTACATGTAACATGTTAATTTTTGCTACATCGCTATACTTAACTCGTTCTTGCGTGGTAATTGATTGTACTGTATTTTTGTCGACCGTGCTTGTTTGTTGTACATGTTGTGATTGTCCTTGTGTGTGTAAATGTTGTTCATCTGGTTCTTGTGGTTGTAGTGTTTGTTGTTGTAGCTGTTGTTCTGCTAATTTGTTGGTGTTATTTAAAAGTGGACATTCTGATTTTTTGTGTGAATCTTCTCCGCATTTGTAACATCTCTCTTTCATGCCGTCGTAAAATATTCTTGCTTTAATGTTATGAATATATATAAATTGTGGTATTTCCTTCTCGATCTCTATATATACTCCTCTTACTCCCGAAAAAACTGGTAGCAGTGAGTTTA
This sequence comes from Tipula vernalis, assembly GCA_958295665.1. Classification (NCBI taxonomy): domain Eukaryota; kingdom Metazoa; phylum Arthropoda; class Insecta; order Diptera; family Tipulidae; genus Tipula; species Tipula vernalis. The sequence goes on from OY282559.1 coordinate 397,310,700, forward strand.
CTCCAAACTTTTCACGTCTTGTTGAGTGTATACTACCAAAACGGTGCAAGGCCTCACTCAGTGTTTTGTCCGTGATTTCTGGTGGCAAGTTAAATATCCTCACGTACCGCATTATTCCACTTGATCCTTTTACCGTTACCTCGGTTGATGTTCCATTAATATAATTGAACGTCAAAACATGTGTTTCTCGTAAAAATTCAAGGTACCTCTGTTCATTGTTAAATTTTATATAAATACACCGCTCGTACAAATCGTGGTACAGCGTATGTATATCTTTAGCCGTTAGCCCATTGTTCAAGACAAATTGCATCATTTCTTGATCTGCTGGCTTAGCATCTGTCTTTTGGAACTGTACTTTTACAGTGTTTTGCCTTAAACTATCCATTTTATTCCACAACCTTGTTATAAACAGGTATTAAATTTAATCACTGCGCAGAATTGCGCTTATCAAATTTGGAAAGCACTAATATCACAATATTTTTCAATATTTCAAACTCACTAATTTTTATTATTATTTTTGTCATTCGTTCTGTACGCCACAAAGGTTGACAATCGAATCCTTTTAATAAATTTGATCATAACAACACATTCCTTAAGATTTTGACAACAACAACATTTCACACTGATTTATTTGAAAATTTCATGTAAAATGTAGGTTTACAATAAATGATGAATCTAAAAACGTAATTCGTACATAAATTGGGTCTTAAGACATTCAATTATTATCTGTTCAAAGTTAGACTAAAATTTCAGAAGCTCATAAAGTTCTTTAACCTTAGGAAATATAATAAATAAGTTCAACTTTCACCAAGTGTGGCACCAAATAGTTAACTTAAATGTTAAAAATTCACAAATATTCGACATTTTAATAAATTTGGCAATAACGACACATTTTTTTATTATTTTGACAACAACAACATCTATCATCTGGGTAATTATAACAAATGCGTGAATCTAGAACCACAATATCTAAATTCTTGTTCAAGATAATTTACTCGTTGTTTGGTTTAACCTCATTTTCAAATTGAAAAGCTCCTAAATCTCTCTAACGTTAAAAAATTAAAAATATGCCCAATTAGACCAAATGTGGCATACGAATTATCTTTTTTTTTTTTTTTTTTTATTAGGCTTGGCTCCTACATAAAAAAAGAGCCATATCGCCAAAAATCATATTTATAATTATCTGTTTACATATTTTAATTCAATTTACATTTTTAATAATATTTTTCTCACTCTTAAAAAGAACCGGATTATCCCCTCACATATTCTATCGGCTAGTAAATATTTGTTTCGTATTAAATTGTTATTCCACTCATCCTAATAAATTCATACATTTCCTTGTAAGCCAAAAAATCACCCTCATTCATTAATTCACTTAGATTTCTTGCATTCCGAAGGATGTTGAACTTAGATCTATATTGGCTATATCTGGGACAAGCCAATATGAGATGTTCAACATCCTCCACACTTCCACACAACTCACAATCTTTGTCCTCACTCAAATGACGTTTCCACAAGCATTCCTTCCAGTTTCCATGGTTCAGCCTGATTCTCTCAACCGTTCGCAACATTCGCGTATCTCCTTTGAGCTCCTTAAAAAACGGAATTCTCAAAGGAGTACCACGGAGCACTCTGTACTTCATTCCTTTCGTTAGACTTTTCTCGTTAAATTCACTCTTCCATTTGAAACATTCGAAGTACATCTCTTGCATCCTTCCTTTCGTACTCCTGAACCGTGTCATTCAATGTACCCTTTTTAGCTAACATATCGGCTCTTTCACTCCCTTCGATCTGTCTATGTGATGGGATCCATTGTATGGTCACATCACGTTGACAGTCTCGAACACATTCAAAAATTAAATCAACATACACATTGCCTTCCCTTCCACCTCCACATTTCAGCAAACATAAACCACTCTGGGAATCGGAAAATATTTCTATTTTCCTTTGCCCTTCATTCACAGCCAGTTTAATTCCTTAAAATACTCCAACCAGTTCAGCGTTCGTTATACAGATGCTTTTGTCCACTTTAAAATACTTTTCCACATTCTTACCAGGCATAAATACACCAACACCCACTCCATTCTCATTCACACTAGCATCTGTATAAACTATATCATCTTGCACATACCGCTGACTGATTTTCCCAAACATAATTTTGGCGATAACTTCATTCATTCCCTTATTATATTCCTCCATATTCAAACATACAGTAAGATTATTAGGAACGGGTTGCGGACCAGCATTGCCTATACTCAGAAACATGTTCAAATTTTCAAGTGCAATGCTAGTTCTATATGTCGGTTTGTACACCGCCCTACTTTGTAATCTTACTATCATCTCATTCCAAAACTCATTTTACTTAGTTATCATTCTCACCGACTCTCTCACTGTGATCCACTCTCTCTTGTAATCAAGAGGTGAATCACCCATTTCAGACCACAGAGTGTGTATTGGGGTTGAGTTAATCGCCCCCAATACCACTCTTGCACATGCATTTTCTACTTTCATTAATTGGGTAAAAGCCCCTTTCGAACCATTCCCATACACACTAATACCATATCCAATTTTGGAGGATATAAGGGCCTTCCTTAACATATCAGTCACACTCGGGTGAGCGCCCCATTTAGGTTTGCTCACCCGTTTAACCACATTTAAACGTTCCTTGCAGTTATCTGCTAAGATTTTCATGTGCTTTCCAAAATTCATTCGTCTATCAATCAAAATACCCAAATACCTGTATGCATTTACTTGTTCAATTCTTCGGCTATCAACACTTATACTAACATTTGCAACGTTTGTTCTGAAACTCATATAAGCACACTTATCGGGATTCACTCTCAGATTCAACATTTTAAGTTTTTGTATTAAATCATTTACCACTTTTGCGCTCTTTGAGCCGCCACATCAATACTTCTCCCTTTTCCAATTACTACAAAATCGTCTGCAAATTGTAGAACGATTTGATTGTCTGCATTGATGTGGTGTATCTCGCTGGTGTATAGGTTGAACAGAGCTAGAGATATTTTACTTCCTTGCGGAAGTCCAATATTTGCAACTCCCTCCAACCTAAAACCACTTCCATTCAGAACCATTTTTCTCTCAGTCATAAAATCTTTTATCCACATATATACTTTCCGTGAAAATCCAAAATTCGAGAGAATTTGTTGTAATTTCCACGGAACCACATAATCATAAGCTCTTTCAATATCCAAAAATACCGCAACAGCTTTCATATTGTCCTTTCTAACTTCCCAAACAAACTTTTCCACACACTCAATTGCAGAGTGGTTCTTTCGAAATCCAAATGTTGTCGATGGCAACAAATTATTCTCATTCACAAAATCTTCCATACGCTCTTTCATCATTCCATTTAAGATTTTTATAAAACATTTAACATACATATGCCTCGATAATTTGTTGCCACATTTGAATCTCTATCCCGTTTAGGGATGGGAACCACTCTGCTCTCTTTCCATTTGTCTGGTATTTTTGAACTTATCCACACTTTGTTGAGTATCTCAAGCAAATTATGTTTTGCCGAGTCACTCAACAACCGAATCATTTTGTAACTTACTCGGTTCGTCCCTGGAGTGGTAGATTTTGATCTATCTAACACCCTCAGGAACTCTCCCCATTCATACTTACAATCCATTATTTCATTTCTACTCATTCTATCAACTTCATTTATTACATTCAAATCATTGCTTACATTCAATATCATTCTTATAAATTCTTCACCTTTTTCTCTGTTCTCACATACCACATTGCTCACATTAAAATGTTTACCATTCACCCTATTAAACAAACTCATCTGTGGTGATTCATCACCACATTTAAAACACTTCTCTTTTATTCCATCGTAGTAAATCCTCGCTTTTATATTATGAATGTATATAAATTGCGGAATTTCACGTTCTATTTCCATATATACGCCTCTTACTCCTGAAAATACCGGTAGCAGTGTGTTGGCACCAAATTTCTCTCGTCGTGTGGACAAAACGTTTCCAAATCGTTGTATTGCCTCACTCAATGCTTTGTCGTTAATCTCTGGTGGTAGGTTAAATATTTTAACATACTGCATTACTCCACTTGTTCCCTTTACCGTAACCTCCGTTGTTACTCCATTTGTGTATGTGAAGGTCAATACACTTTTATCAAATATAAAACCTTGGTATTTCTGCTCCGTATTGAATTTGATGTCAATACACCGATCATAAAGGTCCTGATACAATGTGTGTACCTCGTTGGTCGTTAGTCCTTCATTCACCACGAATCTCATCATTTCCAGATCGCTTGGCTTAGGATCTGTCTTCTGGAACTATATCCTTGCTGTATTCTGCCTCAAACTTTCCATTTTAATCCACAACCTTGTTTCCACAGGTATATTTTAATTGATGCGCAGAATTGCGCTAACAACTTTGGTTGGTACTAATTCTCCCTTTTATTTTATTTGCTTTTAAATTTTGTGTTTATTTTTTGTAAAATTATACTTTACTCAACGGCGGTTGTTACTCGAAATGCGAATTATCTGCAATGCTATAAAATTACAAATGTATGAAATTTTATTAAATTTGATCATTACAACACATTCCTTAAGATTTCGACAACAAGAACATTTTACATTTCATAATAAATGATAGAATCTGGAATCGAAATACTTAAATTGAGTTTTAGACATTTAATCGAAATTGAAAAATGGCGTACGAGTGATACACACGTAATTGCTATCAGTTTATTTAATTGTTTAAAATTATATTAAAAATTATTTTCAAACATTAATGAATTGTTAATGAAACTATAGTATTTATAAACAATAAGTGAAAAGGAACGAAGAATTTGCCGTACCTAAAAAATAATCTAAAATTCAACATAAAATTCTATCTGTGCAAACGTTTTAAAGTGATATTTCAATCATGAGTTTAAAATCGGCAATTAATACTCGTAGTGGTAGCAAAACAATGGATGAATTGAGTAAAATTTCACAACTGACAAATGCTGATTTGATGGCAATGTTAATAAATCATAAAAAACTGGAACTACATAGTCAATTACGTAATGATCATACTAAACAACTTTCTAACCTAAAAAATCAAATTGGAGTTCTACAACAACAAAAATGTGAAATGGATACAAAAATTCAAACAAAATGGATTCAAAAATACAAAAAATTCTTCGGAGATTGAGAATCTGAAATTAATAATTAACAAAATGCAGCAGAACGGAATCCAAAATGATGATATTGTTTCTGGTGTTCCACCGTTGAAGGGCATTGATATACCAACTATTGCAAATGATATATGTTCCATTCTTAAGTTTAATGTTTCTAAAATAAAAAGTGTATTTGCAAATGTGTACAATAAACCTAAATCAAGTGAAGAGGATATTAGTAGTATACAATTTTTACAAATCCAAATTAAATTTGTTGATTTCAAAAGCCAACTGGAGTTCTTTAAGTCACACAAATCTCAGGGGCCGTCGTCAATATTGATGATACTAAGCTGATCTACATAAATCATAATCTACCAAGCCACAATCACGAAATCTTTAAGAGGTGCTTATAATTGAAACAACAACACAAAATCAAGTACGTATGGTATAAGCATTCAAATATATTGGTACGGGTTACTGCAAACAGCATTCCTGTTATAGTAAAAACAGCTGATGATTTGAATGTAATATAATAATACAATACAATCGTCAACACAATAACAATTTAAATAGCTTAAAGCAATGACATATAAAATATAAATTTCTAACTTTCTGTCAAACAACATTAAACTTGTAATTTCGTGAACTAAGTTAATAATTGTAAGTGCTTGTTTATCATTTTGTTGAAAGAAATGTTGGTTGTACTAATTTACTATTACACATATTTTGTTATGAATAGACTACAAATGTCAAATAATAGAGACAGCGATAATCATTTTCTAAAATTAACAGATTTTTCTCAGCATATACAAATCAATCAATGGAATCTTACAGTATTATATTTTAATATAAATCGGTTTAAAAACAAAATTGAACGATTGGAATATTTCTTACATAACTTAAATTTTCGTGTAGATGTTATTGTTCTGGTTGAAACATTTCTTAGTCAATATGGTAATTTAAATTCAATGAATATTGACGGTTTTACAGTTTTTCACTTAATTCGCCAAGTAAGCTCGCCGAAACATGCATGTTGCGGTATTTCGATGTTCGTACGGGATGAATTAGATGCTGTTTTAGGGGAGATGGAGACTAAAGAAGACTTTGATTTTATGACAATAGAACTGTGCAGCATTAGGATTCTTGCTTGTTATCGGCCACCAGATTCTAACACTTCTATGTTTATTCACTATCTAGAGTCAAAATTAAAAATGTATCCTCAATCAATTATATTTGGTGACTTCAATATAAACATATTTGATTCATCGATTGATCTGGTTAACAATTACAAGTGATTTTGTATGCTGGTGGTTATACGATTAAAAATAATTTGAATGAAGAGTATTATACAAGAATTTTCTATAGCCGTATAGCCTTTATCAATTCTGTACGGTGATTCTGATATTTCTGATCATCGTTATCTTATAGTAACCATTAAAACCAAAAATCTCAAACAAAACGTTTCCTACAGTTCATATAAAACTGACTACTGCACGTTCGTCAATAAGTTCATAATAACAAATACCTTTGAGTTTGATATATTTCATACCTAAATGTGTGAGCTAGTCCATCATAATACTAAGTTAATAAATTTAAAAGAGAAAGCTAGTAAGTAATCGTATTTTCTTTTATAAATTAAAAAAGAAATATCCGCTTAATGCTCACTATTCCTACAAATTCCTAGAGTACAGAAATCGATTAAAAATAGGTATTATAGCCGCAAAAAAATCTTACTATAATCTGAAGTTTATTCAAAATTATAACAATAATAAGAAAACTTGGAGTCTTATATATGAAATAATAAACAACAAAATGACAACTACAAAATTTTTGAATCAACCGACTTTGATGTTTAATAACAGTTTGTGTAGTGACCAATATCAAGCCTTCGAAATCCTTAATAATTTTTTTAAAAATATAGGTACGGATGTAGGAAATGTTTGCCATATTGATTTAGCATATGTTGCCCTACTAGATAATTGCGATAATATCATTAATCAATTTAATGTATCAACCGAACTAGAGATTGAACTTGTAATAATGTCACTGAACATGGCCTCGTCTAAGGGATATGATAATATTCCAGCGTATATTCTTCAAGAATATTCTAATGAATTTAAGCCAATTTTGAATGTAGCTACACCGAAAGAAAAAATTGTTGAACTTGAAACAACAATCCGTACATAATTTGTAATCTTTAGATAGTTGATTTGAATTTAACATTTTTTTAAACAGTTTGTTAGAAAAAGTGCTGTATAGTCATTAATATGTACAAATTAGCACCGTAAAATGGTAATTTTACCACGAAATTTAAAACCCATACACTTTACGTTTGATACTGTTGAAAGATTTTCAACATTGCAATGTTGATTTACAATGCTACTTTTGTGCAAACTACGAATAGCCCCCGAAGCTGATTTTCAGATACATGTTGTAAACAAATCCTTACATTTTGTATACAAATATTGTTATTTTGTTTCATTTTATTATATTTTTCCAATAATTTACCGTTTTAGAAACACATTTTTATTAAATTTAGTCGACCATTGCACAATTCAGAAGTTATTACCATCTAGACAAGAAGTGAATTATTTTTTGTGATAAAAGTGTAGTGAAAATTGGTCAGTTTCATCTAAATAGTAGATTATAGACCTATTTACATATATATAAATATTGTATAGTTAATTATTTTACATATTAATTCAAAAGTAACTTTTGAATGTTTTTAATGTGGATGTTTTACGCGATTGATTATAGTTTTTGGATATAAAAATGTAAAATGTCGCGTAACCACGCAATTTTATTATGCGATGATCACTTGTTATCAAAATCTATAAGGTTAGCAGAAATTAATAATGCTGATGATAGCTATCGGCAAGATGTTGATAATGGGGATTCCAATTCCCCTCAAAGTAATATAAATAGTGGTGATAATCAGGATGATAATGCTATTGTTATAAATCATTCGAAAGAAACATTGATTCCAAGTTCAACAATTACTAGTGCAATTCCTAATGGAAATGTATCGGATAGTTTTTCTAGTGTGAATTCAAGTGATGCACCAGATTCACGTGTCGTTACCGTTTATGAAGATGATGGTCTCCTAGAATTATTAACATCATGGAAATTGGAGTCTCATTTTATTTCTTTTTATGGTGGGTATATCTATAAATTTTGTTAATTTAAGTATTACTTCAAGTGCGGTGGCTTTTTAAGATTATAAAGCAAAACGTTCAAACCAAGTTGTTTATACCGTATTCCGAAAGTTTCAATTGTACGTTTCAATACGTACGTTGTACGTTTCAATTGAAAATATATATTTATTTAAGTTAAATCTATTATATTTGTATAGAATGCGGAGTAAAATATGCTGATATTCAGTATTTAAATCAAAACGATATTGGAGAAATGTTCCCAGGTCGTGAAAATATTGGATTAAGAGCAAGACTCCGTGAACATTTATTTTTCTGGAAAAAGTCCCAGGTAATATTAAAATGTTTGTGATAAATTTAAAGTGTTTGAATAAATCAAATTAAAATTTTGCAGGGAATTTCACAGTGCAGTACCGTAAACGATAGTGGTGTATGTGAATGGTTAGAAAAATGTCGTGAGTTTTTTAAACCTGAACCTCTAAAGACGAATTCTCCCAGTCAAATTTTATCAAAAATTACTTCAATAATAGTAAGTATTCTTATAATATTCAGGATTTCACAATGATTATAAATATTATTTTAATTGACACTAAAATTTTAATTTTTGTTTCAGTCCGTTCGAGAAATACTTCAATCAAGTGACATGGGTCGTAACGTTATCCAATATTATGACATTCATGGGATGCTCGATGAGAAAAAACGAGATGATATCATTTCTTGTACAGTGGAGCATTTTTTTGATCCAGTTCTTAAAACTTATAAAGTACCAGATCCAAAAACTATGAATAAATTGGCCGAGGGCATAATAAATATCTTTCCAAAAGAAAATTTAGATATTTATTACATACCAAGAAATAAAAACAGAAATCCTACAGGGCGACTATTTAATAAATTTATTAGATTGAACAGAAAATCAAAGGGCTTTAACGCCGAAATAATATCAAAAAAACAAAGGACAAGTGATAGTCCGTTCGAACAAAACGATATTAATTATACAAATGATGAAAGTAAACAAGATTGGCAAGAATTGGCATCCAATGAAGATGAAACAGATACTGAAATAGAAATTTTAAAAAATAAAGTTCAACTTGTATCCGAAAAAGACAATTCCGCTCATGACATTTGGGCTAGATCATATAGTCTGCGGAGAAAAGAGATTATGAACAATAATAATTCTTTGAATAAAATTTTGCTAGACTGGCCATATTTTAAAAGTGCTGTTGGTGATACATTTGTAAGTAGGGTTTAAATAAAATAGTTTATATCTAAAATAATTGATTTAGGAAAATATTTAATTTCGTGTGACTTTTTCCACAATTTCAATATTTAATAATTAAATAACCAAATTTTAATTTTACTTTGATATTTTCTTAGCAAAATTATTTAAGGTTTATTTTTAACTGTTCTTTGATTTTAGTTTCGATAACTGAAAATGATCAATCGTTATCGAAATCAATCTTATGATGACTTGGCAAAATTAAAATAATTCTACATTAAGAAAGTACATAAAAATTAAAATTACCAATAGCACAGTACATAATAAAATACTTTTCATAAACTTAATCCTCTCTGCTTTTAGATAGATTATGATTTTGGCGTTGAATATCGGAAATCCCAACTGTCGCTGTTTCAAAAATGGGATAATTTAATAACAGAACTGCGGCCAATATTTTTGGAAAAAATAAAGGACAAGCATTATAAATTGTTGTATAATAATATTATACTAAACAAATTTGATAAAGGTATAAAACAAGTTTTTTTAATTTAAACTGTATTACAATATATTAATCAACGATATAACATTTTTATAGACACAGCGAATTATATTCAGATTGCTGCACTAAACTGTATTTTACGGCCAACTTTACGTCATCATCATAAAAAACCAGTATCAAGGACGCTGTGAATAGTATGGTTACACATCTCTATGCTGTTAATGATCTAGAACGATTTAAATTTGAAAAACAAAACGAAGCGTCATCAAGTAAATCAACAATCTAACCATTTATTTTAGTAGTGGGACCGTCCCCTACGAATATTAAAGAATTTTATATTATTTTGGATAAATTTACATTAAAATTCAATTCATTTTTGACAGCACTTGATATATGCTTTAAGTGCTTTCAAGTATTCAATTTGACATATCCCAAGGAGTCGGAACTGGTTTGGCAATGGATTCAAAATTACATATATGAAATTAAAACAGAAAATGACAAAAAGAGCTCTGCTTTAGCAGAACTTAATTTAATATTAAAAAAATAATCAAAATGATATCATGTCATGAATGTAAAAAAAATTTTGAAACGTTGTCAGACCTAGTTGCCCACTATAGAATAATCCATAATTATAATTCTAATAGTATATATAAATGTACTTACCAAAAATGCATTCAAAGTTTTACAAATAGTAGTAGTTTTAGAAAACATGTAAAAAATCATTTAATCAATGTAAATAGTAGTGAAATTTATAATAACTCTTTTCAAAATGAATTAAACTTACGAGTTATACCACTATTAGATTCAGAAGAATCACAGCAAAATAATTGGATAGAAGAAACTGGTTCAAGTGAATTATTGCCTTTGCCAGTTAATGTATCCTCTAATATTAACATTGATAATTTAAAAAATAATATAAGCAATAGATGTTGCAAATTTTTAATAGATCTACATAATAAAAATAATTTCAGTAGAAAAGATGTAATAGACGTACAAAATAGTATATCGAATATCACACTTTGTATTACAAATAGCATTAAAGAACTAATTTTACCATATACATCTATCTTACAATTTAATTATGTCGAAAACCTTCTGAATTATAGTGCTCAACCATTTAAAGATATTAATACGGAATATAAATTAATAGAACATTTAAAAGAAAAAGAATTATTTAGCAAGCCAATAGTTTTTAATGTAAATAATGAAATAACAGAAGTTATAGTACGACATACAGCTACTTTGGCTGAAGCTAATGTTAATGCTTGCATAATGGCTATCGAATTCCAAATTAAAAAGTTTTTTGAATTACCTAATGTACTTGATGTCACTATTAAAAATACTTCAGAATTATTAAAAAGCACAGCCATAGCCCATTTCGTTAATGGTGTAACTTTCAAAAAATTAATTAGCGATACTCCAAATAAAACTTTCATTCCTGTATTTCTTTTTGTAGATGATTTTGAGGTTAATAACCCCTTAGGTAGTCATTGTGGTGTAGATGCAGTGTGTGGTGTTTATTATATCTTTCCTACAATCCCTCAGCATTTGTTATCAAATTTAGATTTCATTTTCATTGCTGCCTATTTTAAGTCCAAAGAAAAAAAGTTATACGGTAATGATTTTTACTTTCGAAAACTATCGGAAGTTTTTAAAAGCATCGAAAATAAAGGCATTAATATAGAAGTTGATAACAAAATTACAACTATTTATCCAGTTGTATGTCGATTGATTGGTGACAATTTAGGATTAAATGATATTTTGGGGTTTACTACTAGTTTTAATAGTAAATTTTGTTGCCGATTTTGCAAAACGGAAAAAAGCTATATGAGCTGCGATAATAGAGAAAGAGAAGAAAACCTTAGGACAAAAGAAAATTATGAAAATGATCTGAATATAAATGATTTTACTCTTACGGGAATTCTTAGAGGTTGTGTATTGAATGATTTAGAAACATTTCACGTAACAACTAACTATTCAGCAGATCTTGTTCATGATTTGTTTGAAGGTGTATGTAAATACGATATTCGTGAAATTTTACTGCATTTTATAGTAGAAAAAAAATATTTTACTATTGATATTTTTAATTATCGGAAGCAAATGTTCGACTATGGCGAAATGGAATTAGGTAACTTGTCACCTCCAATCAATATGAAAAACTTAACTAATCAAAACTCCAATTTAAAGCTTTCGGCCAGTGAAATGCAGAATTTAATAAATTTTTTACCATTAATTATTGGGGACTTAATTCCAAATAGTGATAAAGTATGGACATTTTTTATCATGTTATTAAAAATAGTAGATATTTTAATGAAATCAAAATTTGATGAAAATTTATTAATAAATCTACAAAACCTCATAGAGCAGCACAATAGGCAATATCAACTTTTGTTTAATTAACATTTAAAACCAAAGTTTCATTTTCTTCTTCATTATCCTAGAATTATAAGACAAAGTGGCCCTGTCAGAAATTTATGGACATATCGCTTTGAATCAAAGCACCGCGAGGCAAAAATTTATTCAAGAAACATATCTTCTCGAATAAATATCGCATATTCCATAAGCATCAAATCATCGTTAAAATTTTCTAAATTTCTGTTAGATAAAGAGCTAGGCTTTCCAAAAAACCTGAATTGCGATAAATTCGTTCAAATAGACTTAACTCAATTGGAGTTTTATAACAAAATCAATAAGAAATGTAACTTGAATTTAGATTTAACTAATTGTAATGTTTCTAACTCTATAGAGTATAAGGGAACAGTTTATAAAAAAGGATATATACTGGCCATAGATCAACAGGCAATGAATTTTTATAAAATTGAAACTATTATATTGGATATTAAAAATGATAGTTGCTTTGTAATTGGAAAAAAATTAAATTTAATCAATTTTTTGGAACACTACCAGTCATATCGTATTAAAAATGAATTAGATTATTTTGAAGTTTATCATATCAATAGATTTTGTGAACCACCAATGCATTTATATGATTTTTTTGGTCTCAAATTATTAAAAATAAAATTTTTTTGAATTCTATGTTAAGTGCATTAAAACAATGTTAATTTTTGAAAATTTATGTTTTGTACTCTTATTATTTAAATAAAACACAAAAATTAAAGTATAAAAACCGTTTTTTTATTTCTAACGCTATCTATAAAATAAATTTCCAATATTTTTAAAATATTTTTCGATCGACAAAATTATAATTTTAACATTTTTTAGTGTCCATTCAACATTTTTAATGTTAAGATATCAATAATAATGTCAAATCATTTTGTTTTCAATAGATGATAAATTAACATTTTATATGTTAATTTAGCATTGTTAAAATACAAATGAACATTTTCATTGTTGATATTTCAATAATCATGTTAAAAGTTTGATTTAGATCAAAATGACAAATCAACATTTTATATTGTTACTTCAGCATCGGCAAATGTTGAAAAATGTGATTTAACATTGACGACGATAACAATTCATAGTTTTCATTGTTGGATGAATTTCGTAAACCGAAAATGTCATTTTACGTACAATTTACCATCATTTTTTCTCTCGGTGTATTAGTAATTGCCTAGAATGCTCTAAATTCCCAGACAGTCTCAAACTTGCTCAAGTAGTACCTATATTCAAGGGAGCTGACAAATTTGAAGTTTGCAATTACAGGTCTATATCAGTATTGCCTATATTATCCAAAATATTTGAGCGACTTAGTTTAAATAGATTAAAACAACATATTAAAACTAATAATTTGATATCTGAATTGCAATATGGGTTTCAAGAAAGTTCGAGCAGTACCTCAGCAACCCTGTGTCTAATGAATAATATCTATAGATTTCTTGAGAAGAAAAAAGCAACTGGTTGTATATTTTTTGACCTAGTGAAGGTTTTTGATTGTGTTGACCATGTCAAATTAATTGAGAAAATTAATAACTTTGGAATACGTGATAAAGCTCTTAGTTTATTTAAAAGTTAAATAACAAATCGTAAACAATTTGTTAAATTAAAACCAATCTCATCTCAAACAACAAATTTAATCTCAGGTGTACCACAAGGATCAATATTAGGCCCTACCCTGTTTCTCATATACATTAACGATTTGTTTAGGTTGATCTTGAAAGGTAGACCTCAACTTTTGGCGGATGACCGCGCTATTGTATACGGTTCAGCTAATACTAAGGCTCTTCAATTTGATATGGAACATGATTTATGCCTTCTTCAGAAGTATTTTGCATGGAATAAACTAAAAATGAACTTAATTAAAACGACATATATAACATTTAATAAAACTATAATGATGACCAATTTTACGCAGTTCAATGTTAATAATCAGATAATCAAGAAATCTGATAAAGTCATTTATTTGGGGTTACATATTGATAGTGGTCTAAGTTGGTCTTCTCATGTAGATAAATTAAATTTGCGGTTAGCTGCAATAATAAGTGTCTTTAGAAGGACTGCTAAATATTTAGAGACATCAATAAAAAAGCAATTGTATTACTCGTTTGTTCATTCTAATCTTGTATACTTAATCACAATTTTGGGCCCAACAAACAAACTCAAATATGTACAAATAAATCAGAACAAAGCTCTAAAAGCACTTTACCAGCTACCTCGAAGGTACCCAACTAAACTCTTATATTCCAAAGATATGTTACCTGTCACAAAATTGGTGAAATTTAATTATTTAATGCTAATTTACAAAATAAAACACAATACATATGATTAAATCATCGATTTTATTAAAAACCAATTTTTAGACTATCATGAGATCTACCAGGCAAGCAAACGACTTTCGAATACCAACATTTGTGAACATATCATCTAGATCGAGCCGATTTTAAATGTGATTTAAAATGTATATTAAAGAAACTCTATATAACGATTTTTGTAGGGAGTACGATGAAACTCACCATTAACAATATAGTGAATTCAATTATTATCATAAATTGATTTGTATTATTTACACAATATTATAGTTGTATACTATAAAGTATATTAAGTAGTATATTATAAAAATAATATTGTGTAATACTCATAGTATTACACAATATTATTTTATTGAACAACAAGTAAACAAGCATATTTAAATATAATTCTAAATAAATTTATGTAAATGTGGATAACAGTTATTGTTAGAATTAAGGTGAATTCTCAACCATTTTTAAGTTAAAACTATAAAGCTAAATATTTCAATATCTATTAAAAATTGTAAAATTTTTATTGGAATAAAAATAATAAAAAAAAAAATCGTTATCTGTTTAAAGTTAATTTTAAATTTCAGAAGCTCATGAAGCTCTTTAACCTTAGGAAATATAATAAATAAGCTCATCATTCACCTAGTGTGGCAAAAGAGTTAACATCAACTATAGAAAATCACATACATCTGAAATTTAATTTAATTTGACTACAGCAACGCATTTTATAGAATTTTGACAACAATAACATTTGACACTTTTTTTTTTCTTGCTAAATTTGATGTAACGTGAATATTTACTCGTATAATAAACGGTAGAATCTAAAACCGCAATATTTAAATTAGTGTTTGAAATAATTAAATCGTTGTTTGGTTTTCGCTAATTATACACTGCAAAAAAAGCTCATAAAGCTCTAAAACGTTAAAAAATAAAATATTTTTGTTTTTCTTTCCAAACTTTGACAAAACGTATAACCATTAGAATTAGTAACGCTATAAAATACAAATATTTAAAATTTTAATAAATTTGACAACAACAAATATTCATACTGATTTATTTGAAAATTTGATACATTTTCGATATTTACAATAAATACAAGAATCTGAAAAAAAATTACTTAAATTGAGTTTTAAGATAATTTAATCGTTGTTTGCTTAGAGCTTATTTTATGTTTCAAAAAGCTCATAAAGCTCTTTAACCTAAGAAAATATAATAAATATGATCAACTTAGACCAAATATTTTGAAAGTGTTAACCTCAATTATAGAAAATTAAATATTTATTTAAAATCTTTTTGAATTTGACGACAACGACGGATTTCTTAGGATGTTAACAACAACAACATTTCATATTGACGTATTTTAAAAGCATAAATAAGCTTTACTTTGACTATGATTAGTTACTTCTTAGTACAAGTATGTTTCAATTTGTTTTCTCCAATTTAGTTTTTAAGTAATATTATATCAGTATGTTTTGCCAGTGCTGACCTCCTTAATTTTAAATACCTTAGCCACGCAGCAGTACATTTAAACTTATAGGCTTGGCTTCGGTATTAATATTATGATTTGGGCAAGTTGCACTTATGATAAACTTTCAACACGGGGCCGTAGAATAGTTTGAAATATGTCACCCGTATAGTAGGAACAAATGTCGGTATATTATTATACTAAAACGAATAAACGTGCGCGTCAGCTCCACAAAACCGCGCTAAACAATATTCAAAGAAATTCGAAAAAAAAGCAAAAAGAATCCGCTTTATTAATTTTATAAAAAGCGAAAGTAGCTGTTCTCTTTATCTTTTTCACAATTAACAAAACCATTTAGATGGTGTTTCCAAGATCTCAAAACCGAAATTTTTAATTAAGCGAAATCGAAAAACAAAAAACCACAACAATTTTTTAAATTACATAAAAACAAAAAAAAAAAAAAAACCACAAAAATAAATTGTTTATTATTTAAATTAATTACGTTTATTTTGATTATTAAAGTATAATGTGTTAATGTTTTTTTTTTTGTTTTTTTATTTCTTGGTTTGAAATTAGTGCAGGATAATTAAGGAAAAATTTCCCAAACAAACTTTTTTTTTTTTTTTTCTTATTTTACACCACACTTCCTCCCGCTTCATTCTTAATAATAAAACATAATAAGTTTTGCTTTTGCTCTCGTTTAATCCTTTTTCGTGTTTGATTGTTGTTGACCTACATAACAAAAAAAAAAAAAAAAAAAATTAAATCTTGATTTTTATTTTTATTATTTTTTTTTTTTAATGTAAGCTGAAATCAAAATTAAATTGAGAGAGAAGTTTTAATAAAAACGCAAAAAAAAAAACGAAAACGAAAAAGAAAACTAATTAATAATTTAAATTACTTTTTTCGAAAAATAAAAACAAACTTCTGTGCTTACAGCAAGCTTTTTATTAGTCGAAAAAAGTATGGAAAGAAAAAAGAAAGTTGAATTAAAAAAAATTCTGTATAAAATCGAGAAATTTATTAAAAGTTTTTTTTTTTTTTTCTATGAAATATTTTGGTTTGGAGCTTTTGACCAGCAAAAAAAAAAAAATTTGTGTTGAGATTATAATTTGTGTTTGCTAAATTTAAACGATAGTTTTATTTACTTTTTAATATATTCTGTATTTTTGTGTTTAAATTAGTAAAAAAAAAACTTAATTACCATTTTAAATCAAAATATTAAGTTTGTCTAATTATTAAACGAAGTTTTTTTTTGTTGTTTGTGTTTTTAAAAAAAACGGAATAAGTTTTATTTTGTTGATGGCATATCGTGATTAGTGAGACCTTTTTATGTTTGAAAAGTTTCAAAACATGCTCAACTTTTATTTTGGGCAAATTTATATTTGCACCCTTTATCCTCAGTGGCTCGATTTTCGATAGTGGCAAGTAATAATGTCACGATTTAATGGTATTTGGTGAGCATGGGATCTACAATGATTTGAGTGCTAAAAATAACCTTAGGCAAGGATATGTTTTGCCTAGTTTAATCTTGAATTTTTAATGCTTATATTATTGCTAATCTTGTAATAAAATCAGGATTAGAGTGATTTAAACTTTTGGACCACGAAAAGTTGAGGGATTATTTTTATTTTATTTTAGGCGAAAGGATTCAATTTATAATACCGGTATACCAATGGATAGATTTTAGGTATACAATGAAAGATTTTAAGTATGAATGAAGACAAAAACTCTACCTAAATTAATAAGACTAATATTGACGATGAGGGTTAAATTAAGAGATATTTGAGAAATTTATTATTTTAAAATAAACTTACCCAACAAATTGTTTATTATTAAAATTTGTGATAGAGCTGGGTGGATGTGACGAAGAAAAAAATGTTTAAGGGAATTTCACTAAATTAGCATAAATCTAGGTTGTCTGTTTATAATTATTTTGTGTGTAAAAATGGCAATATATTGCAACTACAACGCTTTATACAGATTTCGCCAATGCAGTAATTGGTTCATCTAATTTATTATAAAAAATGTACCTCGCACAAGAATTTACAGCTATTCTGAGGTTGCTTAAAATTGTGTTAGGTGCACCTGAAAAAATGAAAAATATGATGCACAACATGTTAGTTGAGGAATTATAAGAGACTTAATAATAATAAACCTAATTTTAAGGAACTCTTACACAAGCCATATTTTTGTATGTGATAATTATTTTAGTAAGCAAACCTAAGCTTTTAATGTTATCAATTATTTCAATTTTGACGCTATAGATCGAGAAATTAACATTCGTTGGAGATTAAATTTTAACCTATGAATTATTAGATCTCAGATTTCACAGGGTTATCTTAATGTTATTATAGGATATGCCCAACATATTCAAACAAGACACGCAGCATCCAAACGAGTTCGGAAAATCGAAATCGCACAACTAGAAGACATCGGCAAATAAATGACATTGGGCTGAATTTAGTGGTAATGACATGTCATTAATAAACATGCTAAAGAATGGGACTCAGAGTGGATCATTAAGGTACACCATTTGCGTACTTGGAGAGAGGTGGCGTGGAATGTGTGCTTTCACAATTTTCTCTTTTCGTAAACTATGCATTTGATCATGTGATGATCTTTAGCAAAGTTGTGCATGAGCCCACGAAGGTTTCTGAGTTTGTACGACCAATTTTCGACAGATGGCGCCACTTTCATTCCAATGAATTTCATATATTGCTGTGACAGTTCATGCTGATTTGAATTGAAACGAAAAAAGCGAACGAATGATGACGTTTCGAGTTGTGGGTGACATAAGAATTTATGTAAATTGTGAAATTCATGTCCGGCTCACATTAAACAGATAATATTGTGCGTATTTTTATATTTGAAAGCGTTTTTCGAATAGTTTTGTGCATTTCGTTGTGAGTCTAATTAATAACTTAGATAAATAATTCAATCGAATTGAATTTTCGTAGTTCCCGTGAGCTGATTTTATTCATTCTCTACAGTGAATTCACGAAGATCATCGAATGTGTATGTGAAGAATCTGACTGGTGATTGACGTTCCAAACGCATTTGCTGTGCAGTTTTTTTTTCGGATATCATCGTGAGTGGAATTAAAATCGATTTCAACAATTCTCGAATTCTGATTTTTTTCACTTCAAATTTCCCTCAGCGAATTGGTGATCACCGTCAATATTAACATTTCCATCTGTGTGTGAACAGCTAGTTCAATTGGATTGGATACATTGTTAGATTCGGATTACTGATTGACATATAATAAATTCAAACGCATTATTCACGTCGTTTCCGTACAATTGCCTCCAAAGCGACAAGCAATTGGCCGATCTACACCTCAAGCACGGAAGAAAAGAGCATTACGAGCCCTAGAATCAGACGAGCAACGAGCATTAAGGCTGGAACATCTTCGAGTACATGCCGCTGAGACCCATTCGTCTGAATCATCTGAACAACGAGAAGTGAGGTTAGAAACTGATCGAATACGTACTACTCAGGCCCGTTCGTCTGAGACAACTGAACAACGGGAAAGAAGGCTGCAAAATGTTCGAATAAGCACCGCTCGATCAAGACAAACACTGTACGCTGATTTAAATCTTGGTGCATTCCATTATGACAGTAATAATGATTACAGTCTTCATCCAAATGTCGTCATTGGAAAAATGGATAAAATTTGCATTTATTGTAGCGTCCTCAAATTTAAGAACGAAACGCCAGGAATGTGCTGCGCCAATGGAAAAGTTAAACTGCCAGAATTACATCCACCACCCGAACCACTATCAACGTTGCTATCAGGTGTTACACGTGAGTCGAAGCATTTCTTGGAAAACATCCGCAAATACAATGCATGTTTTCAAATGACATCGTTCGGTGAAACGAATATCGTGCGCGAAAATTACATGCCAACATTCAAAGTCTAAGGGCAAATTTTTCATCGTGCCGGATCGCTTCTACCATTGCCGGACGCAGATCACAAGTTTTTTAAAATTTATTTCATGGCAAACAGTGATGAACAAATTGAACAACGATGTCATCATAATGCGAGCACTAGACGAGAAATCGTGGCTGCGTTACAAGCCCTTTTCGATCAACACAATGAATTAGTTCAGTTGTTTAAAACCGCCATTCAACGAATGCCAGCCGATTACTACGCAGTTGTAATGCGAGCAGACAAAAGATCCGTTGGCCAACACGAAAGACAGTGCAATGCACTAACAATCAATGAAGTGGCGATCGTGATAGTTGGCGAAAATTCAAATCTTGCGACATAATTCTTCATCGCAGAAGTGGTGACGTTCAGCGAGTCTCCGATACTCATCGCTCATACGACGGATTGCAGTATCCGATTCTGTTTTGCCGAGGAAAAGATGGATATCATTTCAACATCAAAATGAGAAATCCACAAACAGACGAGGAAACGAATAAGAAAGTCAGTGCCATGAATTATTATTCATATCGATTGATGATTCATAAAGACGCTGAGAACCACATTCTGAAATGTCGACAATTGTTCCATCAATACATCGTCGACATGTACGCGAAGATTGAAACCGAACGGCTCCTATATATTCGATTGAATCAAACTGAGTTGCATTCTGAAGAGTACATCCATTTACGAGACGCAATCGTTAATGATGGTAACGTGAATCCAAATGAATTGGGAAGAATGGTCATATTACCTTCTACATTCACGGGGAGTCCACGGCACATGCATGAATACGCACAAAATGCGATGACATACGTTCGCGCATATCGTCGTCCAGATTTGTTCATCACATTTACATGCAATCCAACATGGGATGAAATTAAAGAACTTCTGTTAGCTGGACAATCATCTTCGGACCGCCATGGCATTACCGCACGCGTATTTAAACAAAAATTGAAATCTTTGATGGATTTTATTATCAAGCATTACGTTTTTGGAGAGACACGCTGCTGGATGTATTCCATTGAATGGCAGAAAAGAGGATTGCCACATGAACAAATTTTGGTTTGGTTAATCAACAAAACTACGCCAGATCAAATTGACCAAATCATCTCAGCAGAAATACCAGATAAGGACATTGATCCAGACTTATTCGACGTCGTTACCAAAAATATCATTCATATTTGGTTTCTGATACCATCACTGGCAATGACGGATACCCACTGTATCGTTGGCGATCAGTTGAGGATGGCGGCAAATCCATCGTTCAGAAAGTACGAAACGTTGATGTCGAAGTCGATAATCGCTGGGTTGTGCCATATTCACCGTTGCTCTCAAAGACCTTCAAAGCACACATTAATTTTGAGTATTGCAATTCAGTGAAGTCGATCAAATACATTTGCAAATATGTCAACAAAGGAAGCGACACGGCAGTCTTCGGAGTAGGGAATGTGGCCGCACTGCTCGATGAAATCAACCAATACCAACTTGGGCGCTACATTAGCAGCAATGAAGCAGTATGGCGCATCTTATCATTTCCAATCCATGAACGACATCCAACAGTAGTACACTTGGCGGTGCATCTCGAGAATGGACAGCGCGTGTATTTCACAGCATATAATGTACGTGCAAGAGCATTGGTTCCACCGGCAACAACTTTAACTGCATTTTACTCATTGTGCCAAGATGATATTTTTGCAAAGACTCTACTTTATTCTGAGGTACCGAAATTCTACACATGGAATGCATCGGTTAAAAAGTTTCAACGTCGCAAACAAGGTAAAGCAGTTGAAGGACATCCTAATTTGTATTCCAGTGACGCATTGGGTCACCTGTACACTGTTCACCCGAACAATACAGAATGCTTCTATCTGCGATTGCTGTTAATCAATGTACGTGGACCGACATCTTTCCAAGATTTAAGAACAGTGAACGGTCAGCTATGCGCCACTTATCGCCAAGCTTGCCAGGAACTAAATCTTCTTGAGAATGATGCACATTGGGATACTGCACGTGCAGTAAATACGCACGTTATTTGCCATAATATTGACAACCTGCTTCCCATCTAATCCAAAAGATCTTTGGGAAAAATACGAGGACTACATGAGTGAAGATATTTTACATCGTTTGCGCGCTGCGAATCAAAATACGGACATTCAATTCACACAAAACGTGTATAAAGAGGCATTGATTTTGATTGAAGACTGTGATATGTTTGGCAATCGCTAACAAGGTACTGGTGCAACTGGGAATGCCTGCTCCGAACCGATCAGCGAATGACCTTTTCGATCGTGATTTGCAACGAGAAACACACTTTGATTTTGACGAACTGGGGATATTTGTTCAGACAAATCTTCCGCAGTTGGTTCCAGAACAACGCATTGCGTATGACAGAATTATGCATGCAATTACAGAACAAAGCGGTGAACTGTTTTTCATAGATGCGCCCAGTAGTACAGGCAAGGTTTTTCTTCTTTCACACATTTTGGCAACCATACGATCACAAAATAATATTGCACTGACCATTGCATCATCTGGAATTGCGGCCATTTTTTTGGATGGTGGCCGAACAGCGCTTTCAGCATTGAAACTGCCGTTGAATTTACAAAACACTGAGGCACCAACATGCAACATCAGCAAAAACTCTGGAATGGCCAAAGTACTCCAAACTTGTCAAATTATCATATGGGACGAATGTACAATGTATCACAAGAAAGTATTGGAAGCGCTTGATCGTACACTGCGAGATTTTAGAGGAAACGCACGGATCTTCGGTGGCGCACTCATTTTATTGTCTGGTGATTTTCGACAAACACTGCCGGTTATACCACGTTCAACACCCGCTGATGAACTTAATGCATGTCTCAAATCATCAGTTTCATGGCGTCATTTACAGAAATTGACTTGGAAAACCAACATGCGTGTACAACTACAACGGGATGCATCGGCTGGAAATTTTGCAAAACAATTGATGGATATTGGAAATGGGCGAATGCAAATTGATGAATCTACGCAATGTATCACCTTGCCAGCAAACTTCTGTAAGATCACAGAAAGCATAGACGAATTGGTGCAAAAAGTTTTCCCGAACATTGCACAGAACTACAAAAATCATCAGTGGCTCAGTACGCGTGCTATATTAGCGGCCAAAAACATCGATGTCAATACCATCAACTTCACTATTCAGAATGGAATACCCGGCGAAACGACAACATATAAGTCCATCGATACTGTGGTGAATCAGGACGAAGTTGTCAACTATCCAACTGAATTCTTGAATTCGCTTGATTTGCCAGGCACACCATCGCATGTTCTTACATTGAAAATTGGCGTACCCATCATTCTTCTTCGAAACATAAATCCACCACGACTTTGCAACGGAACCAGACTCTCAGTCGAGAAAATGATGAACAATGTTATCGAGGCAACAATTTTGACTGGAAAATTCAAAGTTGAAGACGTACTGTTGCCACGTATCCCAATGATCCTGATAGATAATCCATTCGAATTCAATAGTTTGCAGTTCCCGGTGCGACTTGCTTTCGCAATAACTATCAACAAAGCACAAGGGCAATCGTTGCAAGTGTGTGGATTAAATTTGGAGAATCCATGCTTCTCACATGGGCAGCTCTATGTGGCCTGCTCACGCGTCGGAAAACCTTCCGATTTATTCGTTTACGCACCAGATGGAAAAACAAGAAATATTGTGTATCTCACAGTACTTCAATAAATATCGTATTGAAACGAAGCGCTGCAATGTCAATTTTTTTTCGAAATGAACACATTTTAACTCAAAATGAATTGAATATTCGTATTATGTCTTTCCTTCAAATTTATTTTAGTTGGTAGCGTAGCAACGCGCGCAGGGTACAGCTAGTGACAATATAAAAAACAATGCTGTTAGATCCGAGGGGAAGTCAATTCGATACCCTGAAAAAGACTCTCACAGGAAAAGATGGTAGGGCTGCAAAAAATGAAAAGAAAACGCAACAATTTAAAGGACTAAAATAATTTTTTTAAAATAAATTACCTTACAACAAATCAAGCTCAGCTCAAAGAAAGCAAAAGATCTCTAAATTTAAATCAACAAAACTACAAATAAATTGCGTTTTGAAACTATATATAATAAATTTAAAATTAGTCTCGATACATAATTACAATTAAGATTTATTATAATATTAACCCTTGTCAGAATTCACCCATATAATAGCTCAGATAAATCATCAATCCACTCACAAATAAAAAAGTACTTCTCACTAAATTTGACTGCCATTTTTGGATTGACGATTTTCATCTTTAATAATTTCAAAGCAGCTTCAAAAAAATATCCAACCATCACCAACAAAATAATGGTTCATAAATAACACATTATGGAAAACTGAAGAAAAACGTATTATGGAATTATAGCTGAGGCACTATAGTATATTTAAACAACATACAACTGGTCCAGTTTAGTTGGTATACCATTGGCGACCACTTCGAAATCAAAACTACTAAACTTGGTGTTCGATGACATCAATTTTTCTTTTCAATTCCAAATTGGTTACTTATACAATATTTCCTCCTTCAATAGGTTTGAAGTCTCAATTTGAAGACAGGGAAATTATTGTACGTTGTTCACGTTGTAGACAGGGAAATTATTTGTCCATTTTAATTTGAAACAGATTCGTGCGACACATCAGAGTTTCAGTTAGGTCGCGGGGGCGAGAGGGGGAGGGGGAGTGGGATGGTTAACGTTTAGGTAACAATTTAACTTCATTATTACACCAACCATTCATACCACCCTATATATTATTATTTACTCATTCCAACTTGCTCTGCTTTATTTCCCTTTTCTTCGAGAATCTCATTCATCTCTGTCATCTATTTTCGGTTATTCATTAATTCACGTTTTTTCCTAAACACTTTACTATCATTCACGAACATTTTGAAAATGATCCCCACAAAAATTCTCTTCTCCAGCATTCCAAGTGATCCAGCAGGCTAGTTCAGTAGTTGTCATAGACAGATCTACATATTTCTACAGAATAATATTTTCCCCTTTGAAAAATTTGCTTAATTCTTTAATAAATAATTAATTCAATTTTGGCTGCGGTTAAAAATTGAACATTTATTTTAAAAATTTAAATATGTATATTCAATGTCTTCAGGAAGTTTCTCGTGTCAGAACAAACGTTGGCTTCCATATTTGTTTTATTTTGTTATTTTAGCTTTCCAATTACTATGCCGATCCGAATTCTTTACCCCCATTTTAATTGCTAAATTTCTTTTGGATATTTCTGCATACTGGCATTTACGGTTTTACCAGCTATTGTTTTATAGATATCATTGGAACCATTTACTATATTGCTATTTAGTAATCTGCACGCATCTTGGCAATCCGTGAGCTACTAAAGGATGATTACTACTCTCCAAATGTAATTTAATTTCCTGATGTATAGCTATAAGTTCCGCTTTATTCATATTAATATCCATCATTAGAGGCTGATTTTATACACATTTTCTAATAAATTTTTGGAAAATCGAATTTTCCGAGATTTCCCACGGGAAACTTGAACTGAATTTTTTTGTCTGTGATAGCTATTGATAAGTCACATCAATGCAATCCATCTCCAGACATAACACTCTAGAGGCCGATTTATTTTCGGCTGGAATGTCAATAATATAATCTGCATTATCGACTTTTCACTTTCGCCTGGAAACTTTCGGCTAATTTTAACAGGGTTCATTAAGGAGCAATTTTTATTATTATTTGAGTAGGAGCTCCAAATATTTGTATGTTGTTTATTTTCAATTTGCACAACTCTTTAAAAGATTGCAGTCCCCTTCTTTATTAATGGGGGGCTTCATCTGATTCTGCCAACAGTGTGCGTGTTGGGCTTTATCTGGTCAAATCATATACTTAAAGCACTGAATTGTACCCTGTTCTGAATTTGAAGGCTATTTTTAGACGATTTGTCACAGATTGTACTTCCGTAGTCCAGTTTACTTGAAATTATTGACTTCTAAAAAACCAAACCAATATTGTTTTTGGATACGCCCCCCACCTCCCCTCACCCCTCCTATTTGATTCCGCTTATACTTTATAGAATATTTATTCGCTTCTTATATTCAATTGCCAAAGTTTTTATATGTTCTGCAAATGTTAATTTGTAATCTAAAATAACCCGTACTTATTTCATTTACTTCGAGAAATTCAAACTTTGGCATTCTATCGTAGTATTTGGGTTTACTTGCATTTTTTAGATTTTAAGTTCTGAAGTCTAATGGTGTTCTTATTTCACAAACTGCTTCGTTCCTTACTACCAGCATCAAGTCATTTCGAGATTTTTGTAGGGATTTTATTTAATATTACGAAGATTTTCTTTAATATTTTAAGGTTGACTTTGTCAGAACCGCTTTCTGATATCAAAAATATAACTTCGACTTTTGGTTTGTTTAGCTTTGTAGCTTTATGTATACTTCCTAAAAGAGTTGGTTTACACATGTGTTAGAGATATAATTTATTCTTAAGCCATATGAATTTTCTGCATGTATTTTATAGGTATTTGAAACCTTAGTAATTCGGCTTTTTATCATTTTCTTTACATACTTTAGAAAAATACTTATTAAACTAATGGATTTGAAGTTTGCTACCTGTATGATCGTAACTTTGTGGCTTAATTATTTGGACCACTCTAACTGTTTTTAACACCTTTGGTATATTCTGATCATACTCCATAACATTTATGTTATTTAATATTATTTCTTGTGAATAGTTGGGGAAGTCACTTATCATATGATATGTAATCTCATCGATTCCTGGGATTGTACTTTTCTTTTTATGTAATGCAAATTAAAATTCCTGCATTGAGAAATTTTAAATATAGTTCGCTCCACCTTTAATAATTTTTGCAGCAATTTTTATGGATCATATTGTTACGATTTTGCACTGACAAGGTTCTTATCAGTGGATTAGGAATAAAACAATATGAATTCAATTTATCACCAACGAATTTATTTATGTCACACAAAAATTATAACAACACTATTAACTAACGATAATTCACAAAATCACTCTAAATAATTTCCACACAATTTTACTGTACACTTATAAATTTTATTTCGCACAAGAAAAATTTTTAAATCACTTTTTAATTCCGTTTAATCTTTACACTGTCGCTTCCCAAATACTACTAATAATCCTACAAGTTTACACAATCGCGCTCCAAATTCGAATAGTCCAATTCGATCTCATTCGCATTTTTATATACACAAACCAAGCTTCTAGAAAGCTCATGACTTTTCCAGTGTGAATAGTGTAGAAACATTTAGAACAGGGCAAATTCCATTCTAGTACAGTAAAACATTAAGCTATTAATTTAACTTATTCTATCACACACTAGGTGTCACCGTCACAACATTGTTACGTTTTTGCCATGTCAATTAGGGTTCGAATCACTGGATTGTGAAGAAAACAAAATAAATTTAATTTATCATTAACGAATTTATTTAATTCACACAAAAATTATTACAACACAATTTATAATTAATTTATTAATAAAAATTCACAAAATCACTTTATATAAATTATTTTCACACTGTACACTTTAAATTTTTATTTCCACTAAAACAATTTTTAAATGACTTTTTAATTAATTCCTTTTAAATATTCAAACTGTCGCTTTCCAGATAATACTACTTACAACTTTAAACTATCGCGTTCTAAACTCTAATAATCCAATTCAATCTTGTTCGCCTTTTTATATACACTAACCAAACTCTCGAAAATTAATGACTTTTCCAGTGCTAATAGTGTAGAAACATTTAGATCTATTTTATCTTGGAAAATTTCATTTAGTACAGTAAAACATTTAGCTATTAATTTAACTTATTATATCACACCCTAGGTGTCATCGTCACAATATTAGAAGTATTGTAACGGTGACACCTAGTGTGTAATAGAATAAGTTAAATAAATAGCTCAATGTTTTACTGTACTAAAATGGAATTTTCCATTATAAAATTGTTCTAAATGTTTCTACACTATTCTAGCTGGAAAAGTCATGAGCTTTCTAGAAGTTTGGTTTTGTGTATATAAAAAGGCAAACGAAGTCGAATTGGATTATTAGTATTTGGTAAGCGATAGTGTGAAGATTAAAAAGGAATTAAAAAGTGACTTAAAAGGTGTTTTAGTGAGTTAAAAATTGTGTACCGTAAAATTTGAGAATAATTTATATGAAGTGATTTTGTGAATTATCATTAATAAATTGTGTTGTAATAGTTTTTGTGTGAAATAAATGAATTAGTTGGTGATAAATTGAATTGATTTTGTTTTATTCACAATCCAGTTATACGAACCTTGATTGATAAGGCAAAAATGTAATTATGGTACTTTATTTTGGTATTGCAAATTCTCTGGACTTTTTTTCCTAGCCGTGATAATGTCTCGTTTTAATTTACAGCTTATTTTTTTTAACTTAAGTTTCCTTGCAGTTTTGTCGGTAGCATTTACAATGTTTTCTTCGTTTTAGGTTATATACAAATCGCCTTTGAGTATCCATTGCTTTTTTGAATTATTTCTGTGACTAAATCTTTTCTTGGTAATCGGTTTGATTTTACTCCATTTTTGTTCCACATTCTGTAGAAGATAAAATTTATCAACACTTTTAATATTGTTCCCTTTGAGTTTCGTGGAAATTATGAAATATAAATTATGTACAAAAATAAAAAAAAAACACTTTTATATTTCACACTTAATTTTTATTTATATATATCTAGATTTCGAAAGCTACATTGCTTTCATTATCAATACTTATTAAATTTGTATTAACTATTCTTTTGAATTGTGCTTAAAGTACTACTATATTCAGTGGGAGTATTTTAAAAAATCATAAAAAACGCGGTGTTAATTTATATTTTGACTAAACCAATTAGGGTTTTGTTTTAAACCGGCCCGCCATCTCTGTTAATTGTCTTATCTCTTGTTTTCATAAGCGGAATGGATTCTGCTGCGTCGAATTTTTTGTGATGTATTACCCTGTTTATTAATTTTAAACTGGAAATTTCAAATCTATGGCTGTTTGTTACGTTCTGCTATTGCTGATTCAATGATGTTTTTCTCTCTGGTGGCTCTCAAATGTTACGAAAATTTTGTTGCAATGGTTCTTTTTGAGTTTTGAAGTTCTTTAATTTTATCTTAATATTTTTCTATGGAGGTCTTCACTTTCAGAACCGCTTCTGCTGACTATGGAGCTGTGTTTTTTGAAGAAATTCACCAGCTTATTTTGAATATAGTGGGTAGTATGGGATTGATAAGAATTTGCTTTCCGTTTTAAGAGGTTTTAAAGTTGTGGCTTCTCCTAAACATTTTATTCAATTTTGTAGTGTATCCGTTTAAGCTGGCTATTTCGTATATAGTGTGTAATTTTTTTCTATAGTTTTCGTTGTTTATTGCAATGAATATCAACCTATTTACCATGCTATTAAATGCTGCCATTTTATACTGAATATGGTGGAATGAGTCTGATGTGATATATCTCGGTATATGCGTCGGT
Source organism: Tipula vernalis (assembly GCA_958295665.1). Lineage (NCBI taxonomy): Eukaryota > Metazoa > Arthropoda > Insecta > Diptera > Tipulidae > Tipula > Tipula vernalis. The sequence continues at coordinate 397,340,341 of OY282559.1, forward strand.
TTCCGATAAATACTGAAGGTTAGATGTTGCTCGCTCTTGGTAATAATTATTTCAAAGAAGTTTAGCTTATTCTCCTCTTCCTCTTCTACTGTAAACTTAATTGATCAATGTCGTCCACATATCGGTGCCATATTCACGGAAATGTGCAAGTTAGCGATGAAGCTGGATAACGGGTTGTCGATGGCTACTCTATTAGTTTGTTTGTAGTACTTCCCTCTAAACTAACTAAAATTAATTTTGAGAGAAATATGTACGCTTTGGTAGTGTTTGCTGGAATTTCCCTTTTTAATAGTAAGTTTTCCAGATACTCAATCGCTTTGTCTGTTGGAATGCTAGAATACAGCGAGACTACATCGGATGATACTAAGGCTTCGTTTCTCTTTACGGTTTCCGCTTTTATTTTATTGACCAGGGCCCTATTGCACCAACTACTTATCACTTATTACTTATCAACTTATCATAAGTTAGTTTTTTTGATAATGATAAGTGATAAGTGTTTCACAAAAAATAACAAAGTCCTACTCACTTATCAATTTGAAAACTTATCAAATTTTAATAATGATAAGTGATAAGCGTTTCACATCAGTTTCGAACTGATGAGCTTATGATTATGAAAAAATCAATCCTCTCATCAGGCCGCGGCGACTGGACTGACTATACCACAATTTACATTCTATATATACAGAATGTCCTGTGCTTTATATACTAGCGAATCGTACTAATATAGATAAATTCAATTACATTTTTTTTTTTTTTTTTTTTTTTTCTTCTGAAGAAAGAAGAAAGAAAAAAAAAAAAAAAAAAAGGGGAAAAATTGTAATTGAATTTATCTATATTAGTACGATTCGCTAGTATATAAAGCACAGGACATTCTGTATATATAGAATGTAAATTGTGGTATAGTCAGTCCAGTCGCCGCGGCCTGATGAGAGGATTGATTTTTTCATAATCATAAGCTTATCAGTTCGAAACTGGATTGAATTCTCTCACAATCTTCGGAACATATTAAATTAAAATTAAATAAATAGAATTCTGTCTATTAGCCGGTTTTCGTTGAATTTACCGTTCGTAAATACTAAAATGTTTCTACGTGTTAACAAAAAAAACACATTTAAAAGTGTCGTAAGACCGGTAGCATATTTAGAAATTACAAGAATTAATTAACATTCAACAAAAATTAAAAAAGTTGCACATCAGATTTTCTATAACTTATCAATTGACGAATTATCAAATTTTTATGATAAGTTGTAATGATCTATACAAAAATACTATAAATGTGATAGTGTTTGCAAAATAATATGCTTTCCGCAAATTTTATATGTTAAACAATGGTTTTGTACCTATATAGCAAAACAATTAAAATATTGTTATTCTGTAATTTAATAACAACAACAATTTTGCATGTATATAATAATATATGAAGAGAAACCTTTCTCAATTGAGAGTTCTTATTTTAGTGTTTAGAATCAATTGTAAAACTTTTCTTTTATTGCTTTTAAAATAAATTCTCTTTTCTAACTGTACATAATTTTTCAGCAGTACTTCAACGTAAACAATTTATTTTCATAATAAATGAATTAAGAGAATTCCTATAAACAAATAAATTGAATTTAACTACATTATACAAAAATTATATTCGTCATACACAAACCAAAATGATTTTCCACTATCCGTCTCGTCCGCTTATGAGGACGATTAAATTTTTGCTCTATGGCATCATCATCATTTCTTCGCATTGGTAGGATAAGCCAATCTTTAAGGGAAAGCACTGTCGCCCAAAATCACAGCACCGGGGAACGGGCGAAAACAAGACTTAAAATTGCTAAATAGCCTTGTATATGGCAATACTCTGGAGTCATGGAGACTATCTGGCCAATTTGAATTTACTGCATAAAAGTTGCGGTCTGGGCCACACACCATCATTGCATTCCGTGAATGTTTTCCATATGTCGATTCGGAAAGTGTTCTTCATTGGCCGTATACGTGCTCAATTTGTTCGTATGTGACAAACGAAAATGTTTTATCTTCTTCTTTCGTTTTCATCCTCGAATAATCTTTCGAATTGACGCATTTATTTATAAAAGTTATTTTTTCGTTTAATAAATTTCAGTTTTTGCTCACTAAGGTTGATATAATAACTTTATCTTATAGTTTTTTATTAATTTTAAAATATCGCAAAACAACTGTAACTTATAAGGACGTGTCCGATTAAGCGGTATTAATATTGAAATTAAAGTTATTATACACTTGAAAACAGACTGTTACATGTATTGTTATTATCATTTATAATCATTTGAATAATAAATAATTTTATTGAAAAATGTGTTTGTACTCTTTTAAAATTGAACAAAAGTTCTCATCTTACAATAACAGCAAAAAAAAATCCAATACAATTTGTAGATCTTATCAATTTTTTTGAGTAGTGAAATATTTCTTATTGATATTTTGGATAAGTTATCATTAAAGTAGTCGATTATTGATAAGTTAAAACTTTTGGTGCAACAGAACTACGAAAAAATTATCAAAAACCTCAAACTTATCGCTTATCAAAATATTACTTATCATTTATTATTTCGCAAATTGGTGCAACTTAATTTTGATAAGTAAGTGCTTATCACTTATTATAACTCAATTAAATACTTACCAAATTTCAATTTGGTTAAACAGAAAATTATCAAAAAGTATAATAAGTTGATAAGTAATAAGTGATAAGTAGTTGGTGCAATAGGGCCCAGGTCTAATGTTTTTTTTTCCTTCAAAGCTGTCAGGTGGTTTTATGCGTTTAAATTTATTTATTATCCAAACTGCAATATTTGATGTTGGTGAATTGGTGTTCGAAGCTATTGCCCGCATTTTTTTCCTGGTTTATGTATTTTGGGTAATGCTTATATAACTGGAATACGCGGATTTGATATTTTAAGTTTAAAGTTGAGGTATTTCTCGTCCAAGAGTTCGCTGACGTATTTGATGGATTATGCTAATTTATTGACTAATTTTGTTAAACAAATATTATTATTGAACGTATTAACACTTGATAATTTTCCAATTCCACTAGAATTTACGATACATAGGTCCATAGTCTAGCTATTCTGTTTATTAAAATAATCATTTGTTCACTTCACTTTAAATTTTTGGAGGATTCGATAAAGACATTTCGTTTATATGTATGCCGAAAAGCAATCGATGCCTTCGATTTTATAGAGCAGAAAGACATGGAATTCATTATATAATCAGCCAAAAAGTTCAGGTTACTTTAAAGTTGGGCAAAGATTAATGTTGTTCAGTCATTGGTATGGTTACGTATGTATATTAACAAGAGTAATCAAGTTCAGTTCATAATATTAAAACAAGTTCTGTACAATAAAAAATTTTAACAGGTAGAATGTTAAAACAGCATTTTCTGCTGTATATGCTGTGGTATATACTGACTGCATGATCTTTTCATTTATAATAAACCAAACTTTTAACAAATAAAAATTACTTTAATATGTTCCAACATGTATGAACCAAAATAATATTTCCAACTTTATATTTTGAGGTGAAACAATATAAATTAGTTAGAGAATTCTAATAATTTATTATAATTTTATTTTGTTTATACTCGTACACACAAATAAATAGAAAAACAAACTTTATAAAAAATAGGAAATTGCTAAAATGATAAATGAGCTTTTTTTGTACACTTCCCGCCGCACAGTCACACAAAATGGTAATACCAATAGTGAATGGGCGAAGAGTGAAATGTACAAAAACTTCGTCATATACAGAACTAAAGATGTTTATTATTTGATTTGATCTTATTTTTATTATATTTTTTCCTGTTATTTGTGGAAGCTTTTTGATTTGTGTCTAATTTTGTTATGTATATAAACCCTAAATATATATTTATTTTTTTTAGGCGCCTTAAAAATAATTTTATTGTTTTTGGTTTACTGAAATGATACCTTGCCGTGAAACAAACCATATTCGTATTTTCTTTCTGACACCGTCTTGCTAGTTTAAGTTTAAATATAGTGACGTTGTGCCACAAACTGGAAGATTTAAAGCATCTTGGATTTTCTTTAGCGGTTCTTCCTTTAGCCGTAATTGCCGGAGTCAGGCGAAAATATCCTGATAAAAATGGTTTTTTTGTAATTTCGTTTGCAGCTTCTAAGGCTTTTCATTAAACAATTCTAGCATTTTTAGTAATTCTACAATCAATTTTATGATTACTAGCTATATTTAGAAAAATTAATTACAGAATAAGTAGCCCAATTAAGGCTTCATTGTACATTTCGACGATGTACACAAATCCAATATTTGGCTTATTAATTTGGACTTTATATGTATTTGAAAGTTCGATAAGGCCAGAAGGTTACTTTCATGACGATTTAAGCAAAATTATACAAATGGGATTATTCCACCTATCATTGATTAAATTGTTGGAGTATCCCAGGATGTCCAAACTTTCCACAATTAAACCAGTATGGTTTTTTATCTATCTGTAAGACATCTGTGAACTATTAGGCCTAATAAGTAGTGAATCTCGCATGAGAGCATATGGTTGTGAGCCGGATCGTGAACATATCCAAATAAATAACTTATGTAAAAAGAAATTATGTAAAATTTAGCCAGTGACGAGTTAATTACGAATACATATTTTAAACTTATCCAGAATATTTCAGAAGTGCTCATTAACTAGTGAACTTGCCTATAATACAAAATTGCATATAAACGCAATTATCCGATAACTAAGCTAAACACAACCTGCATACACAAGCACATTATTGACGGAAGCGAAACCCTCAACCAAAACCAAATGGAATTGCCCACGAATGCAGCGAATTTATGAAGATAATAACACCCGAAAAACGATGATAAAATTCCCTACATAAGGAGCAGAATGTATGCGATGCGCCAGAAGGAGGTGTAAATTGTGCCAGAGATCTTAGTTTTGTTGCATGAGGACATCAAAACAGTTACTTCCAAAACCGTCTATTTAATGAAGTATGAGAAAGGAGAAACAGGAATCTAAGCCGTCAAAAATTGAACCGGAAGCTACCTGTTTTCAAACCAGTATGCCCTATTCTATGCAAGGAATTTTAACGAATGCAATGGTGCGGTCTAAGACTCAAATTGCATATTCAAGGTATGCCTTGGCGGTTTGGCGTCTATTAAAGGGGGGGATCAAAGTTGATTAGATTAATCTACCAAAAACCTTCCAGTAGGGTGCGCATCACGTGAGCTGTTCTGGTCTTGTCATTAGGCAGCTGCGTGATGGGTACAAGGGGTAACCTGTTCACAATTTGCAAGTGTACGTACTGCCTCCTAGTGACAACCACTGGTAACTAAGGCCACTTGGCACATTTTTGGCCATTTGGCACAGGCTAAAGTACGGCGCTAAAGGAGAAAACTTTGACAAAAACCCTAATCTAAGATGGAACAGCATATGCCTAAGGATGAATGGCTGATAGGCTAATCAGTTCAAAATATGCGGACTCTGGATACCAGGCACCCTCCAGTTTTATTTAGCTTCCCTGTAGTAAAGCTGGGTACCTACAGGTGATTTGCAATTCCCAGCAACTCGTAAGAGTACAATCAAACAGAATACGGGGCAGGAGTAGGAATATACGGGAGTGGGACAACCCTCTCGAGGTCCTTGAGCTCCAATGCTACCGTCTTTCTAGCAGAACTACATGCTGTAGTAAACATCTAGGAGGGAGAGCAATAAGCCCAGATAGTATGTATCACGTACCGGGAGGCAGTATTGACTGGACAGATAATTAAGCAGGGGCCAGTACAATAGATCTTTTAGGTCGCAGTGCGAAGTGGCTGATCGCCCGCATGCCCCCCCCCCCCAATAATACTAATAATAATAATAAGGTATGCCTTGCACCGCTAGATTCTGTGTCGCAAGTCACATTTATCCATCAATAAATAAATATGTTAAGCCATATATGTCAAATAAATTAAGTTAGCCACATCAGTCGACCGTTGCTCTCAAGAAAGCAAACCATTTAACCCATTAGGATGGGAATCGCCGCTTAAAAATTTCGCAGTAGGAATTAAATGCTTAATAAATAACCAAGAAGATCATTAGAAGAGCGTATTGCGAACACCAAACATTCTGCTGCTTTACCATGTGGCGAGCTGATTTCCAAAGTTATATTATTGGATTTACACCTAAAATTATGACACGCCGGGTATGGATTACTTGTGAGTTTCGCACACCAATGTCACTGGATTATCAGAGCAATAGATGTTGCATCGTTGCTGGTACATAAATGTATTTGGTTTATTAAATATTGCCATCAGATTGAGTTGGACCAAAGAATTTATTGATTAATGTTGGAGTTTATTACTGTGGATCATTTAGGGTTCAATCTGTAAAACGTTGTAGCAAGTTTCCAACAAAAATGTACATCTGCATATTTGTGTGCCTCAGTACTAAAGCTGTTCATATGGAATTGGCCAGTGATATGTTGTTAAATGTTTCTTAGGCGTTTTTTTTACAAAAAGAGATGTGTGCCCAAGAATCCACAGTTCAATGGGTGAAACGTCCTAGGCGCAAGTAACCAGTTAAGGCAGTGGTATAAATAGCTTAAATATACTGAAACCTGCATTGCAGACGAGTTAAGCAATAACGAGATCCAATGGTGTTACAATCCCGCTCCAAGTCCCCATATGGGTGGTCTCTGGATGGAAATACACGGTGCAGCTGATGATTAAATAAGTGTTGTGGTAATCAAAATAACCTACAAGAAGGGTATCTTATAGAAACATTGAATCAGGTGATTCAATCAGATGTAAAATTCACTAAATTTTATTTTAAGTACATAATTAGAAACTCATCACTCACCTTCGAAGAAATAAGCATTTCAATAAAACGGGATCCGTTCAACATGCCATATTTCAAAACGGCATATGGTACACTACCGCATAAGGAACACTATGACATATTTCAATACGGAATATGGTACAGTAGAACGTTACGAAATATTACAAAACGATATATTTCAGTACGGCATTTGGTACACTATGGCATAAGGTACACGACGGCATATTTCAATAAATAAATATGTTAAGCCATATATGTCAAATAAATTAAGTTAGCCACATCAGTCGACCGTTGCTCTCAAGAAAGCAAACCATTTAACCCATTAGGATGGGAATCGCCGCTTAAAAATTTCGCAGTAGGAATTAAATGCTTAATAAATAACCAAGAAGATCATTAGAAGAGCGTATTGCGAACACCAAACATTCTGCTGCTTTACCATGTGGCGAGCTGATTTCCAAAGTTATATTATTGGATTTACACCTAAAATTATGACACGCCGGGTATGGATTACTTGTGAGTTTCGCACACCAATGTCACTGGATTATCAGAGCAATAGATGTTGCATCGTTGCTGGTACATAAATGTATTTGGTTTATTAAATATTGCCATCAGATTGAGTTGGACCAAAGAATTTATTGATTAATGTTGGAGTTTATTACTGTGGATCATTTAGGGTTCAATCTGTAAAACGTTGTAGCAAGTTTCCAACAAAAATGTACATCTGCATATTTGTGTGCCTCAGTACTAAAGCTGTTCATATGGAATTGGCCAGTGATATGTTGTTAAATGTTTCTTAGGCGTTTTTTTTACAAAAAGAGATGTGTGCCCAAGAATCCACAGTTCAATGGGTGAAGCGTCCTAGGCGCAAGTAACCAGTTAAGGCAGTGGTATAAATAGCTTAAATATACTGAAACCTGCATTGCAGACGAGTTAAGCAATAACGAGATCCAATGGTGTTACAATCCCGCTCCAAGTCCCCATATGGGTGGTCTCTGGATGGAAATACACGGTGCAGCTGATGATTAAATAAGTGTTGTGGTAATCAAAATAACCTACAAGAAGGGTATTTTATAGAAACATTGAATCAGGTGATTCAATCAGATGTAAAATTCACTAAATTTTATTTTAAGTACATAATTAGAAACTCATCACTCACCTTCGAAGAAATAAGCATTTCAATAAAACGGGATCCGTTCAACATGCCATATTTCAAAACGGCATATGGTACACTACCGCATAAGGAACACTATGACATATTTCAATACGGAATATGGTACAGTAGAACGTTACGAAATATTACAAAACGATATATTTCAGTACGGCATTTGGTACACTATGGCATAAGGTACACGACGGCATATTTCAATATGGTATATGATACAATTAGGCATATTCTGAAACTTTGCCTTTTTTTAGCCGATTAAGCTAAAATTGGACAAGTGCAAAGAAAATAGAATACTAAAATTAGTTTTGGACGAAGTTATGAAATATGGCTAATTAGGGTAGAACTTGGCTATTTATTAGGGTGAAAATTCGCAGTAGAACCATCACAAACCAGGAATCTCTTAAACAAGCTCTTCTTCAGGAATGGCGGAATATTCCGTTAAATTTTACAGAACATTTAGTACTTCCAATGCCAAGGAGACTAAATGCTGTTCTAGTATTAAAGGGGGGTCAGACAAAATATTAATTATGTCGAAGTTACAACATTGTTTGTTCATTTTATTAGAATATTGTTAAGTGTACCCTTACTTTTGACTTGGTATTAATGGAATATTTTGCTTTATTTTGATGAAAATATTTTTTTGTCCGTTTTTTGAAGTCAATAGTTTTATATTTTAAAGGTTTAATTTACATCAATCACTGTTAGTTTTTTTATTAATATTATTTTTTTATTCAAGCTTGAAAAAAATTGCTTGTGGTGTACCCTCACTTTTGACGCCCACTGTATATGGGGAAATCCAGATTTTTATTTTTGTAGTATAGCAAATGATTTATTGCACTTATATTTTAAATTAGTAACCATTTTCCAATTTTGTGAATATTTTAATAAAAACAATTGTCGAAGGGTAGAAGCACCCTCTGAAAGTATAATTTATTGATTACCTGAGTATTTTGTTAGAAATACTAGCCATCGTGAATTTATATTGTTGGGCTTTGCCATCTTCGTTGTAATGAATTGATTAGACAAATATAAACGAAAATTGTCAGAAATCTAAAAAATTTCATTCAATTTTGAATGAAGCGCTACCTAATTATTAAATAGAAAAATTTGGAGACGTAATGATTTATTAAACGTAAAAAAAGCAACAGAAATTCATTTTAATCGGTTAAGAAATGGCCAATTTTAAAATATTTCGCCTTGAAATATGCCATAGTGTACTATATGTCATAGTGTACCATATGCCATTTTGAAATATGCCATAGTGTACCTTATGCCGTAGTGTACCATATGTCATTTTGAAATATGATATTTTGAAATATTACATATTTAATATTGAGATAAAAAGAGTTGGGCGCATATTCGACAGATTCTGGAAAACTGTCAAAATTGCGTAACATATTGAAAACAGATGCTAACTATGCCCATTCTCAAAAATCTTAGTGGTATTATTAGGTGTGGGCCTATATTTCCCTAAAGTAGACAATCAAACTATCCGAAAATAATTTTATTATTTTTAAGGGAAATTTTAAGTGATTTTCACCATTTTCAAAAATTTGTCGAACATTCCCAAGCGTTTGCTTCTAAATAGCAAAAATCATTCCGGAAAGCTTGTCCTGTCTATTTTATGGAAATAAGGGCTCACACTTGTTAATATTGCTGAGATTATCCAAAATTGACGTAGTATAACTTTTGAATCCGCTCTAATCGAATTGATTGCTCAATTGGATCTGAAAGAGAGACTGTTCAGCTTCAGGTTGATAAAAGTTTTTATTTATTTGAAATAAAAGTTTTTTATTAGTTTTTCAACACTATTCTTAGACTACACAATAGCTTTATTAAAAGTGGAGCTGTAGTAAAGGTATTTGTCTACAGTTTTTGTGCCATTATAATATAGCGCGTTACATATAAGGGTCAACAATTTTAATATTGCGATCATCTTACCATTGCGCTATCATACCATCATAAATCATACCATTATGTCATAATACCACCATACCATCATACCGTCATACCATCATTCCACTAGACATTTTTGAGAGTGAGTGTATGTAAAACGAAGGAGAAGAAAAAGGTTGAAATTATTATAAGCGTTCTCCCAAGTTAAAAATAAAGAAAAAGAAAAAAATAAACCAAGAAATTAACGAAAGATTTATTAATACAGTCCACTTAAGTAGAAGAGTAAACATTTGGTCGAATCGAGCCGGATGATATTCGTTATGTAAATAAAATACAGTGAAGTGCGTTAAAGTAAAAGTTAGTGTAAAATCGAAAAAAAAGCAGAAATGGCGTCACAAGAGGAATTGAAAAATGTGGTGAAACGAAGTAGCGTAAAAAGACGACTGACGGCACTAACAAAATACATAAATGAATTTACTACAGATATAGAGCCAAATAAAGCGTTATATTTGTTAAAAGGGAAAATTCTTTATATGGCCGAATGCATGAAAAATTATAAAGAAGTCTATACAGCCATGTTAGAAATAGCGTGTACGATGGGTGATGAAATGCAAATGGATAGGCTACAGAGGATGAGAGTATCAATTTCCAAGATACTTTTGCTGAGATTAATTACGCATTTGCGTCATTATTAAATCATTAAAATGTGTTAGAGGATGAATCTAATGCGGACGAAATAAACAAAAGTGTCATCAAAGTTCGACGTCTTACAAGTACGTCATCAAATGAAAAAATTAACACCAAAATCGAAGTGGCATCAGCTAATGGTATACAAGAGATGCAAGAGGAAAGAAGTATCTACCAAGAACAAGGATCAACTTTCGGTAGTGCATGAACATACTAAAAGCTTATCTGCCGAAAATTTCGTTACCCACATTTGATGGCGATCCAGAAGGATGGTTGGGGTTTCGAGATTAGTTTAAGGAAATAATAAGATTATGCAGAGATATTATTATCTTAATGGAGCTTTGTCTGGAGAGGTTAAAAGAGCAATTGCCAATATTGAGTTTTCATCACGTGGTTTTAGCCTGGAATGGGAAGCACTCGTGGCAAAATATGACGATAAGAAGAGCATTTTAGTTAACCATTTTAAGTCATTTTTTAAGATGAAATATATGAACAAGGAATCAAGATCGGAAATATGCAGAATAATGGATCAATCTCAAAAACAGTTGCGAGCATTGGGAAGATTAGGCGAAAATTTAAGTGACGCGGTTATAATATACATAATGAAGCAACGCTTCGATCCGGAAACCAGTAAATTATGGGAAAATGAAGATACGTCAAATGAAAATTCTACTTGGGAGAAAATGTTAGAATTTTTACATCGCAGAAGTCGTGCTTTAAAATATCAAAATGAGGCATCTAAAACTGAGTCATCAAATAAAACGTCAAATGCAGCAAGTAGCAATCATCGTCGGAATTCGTCAACGTTTTTATCATCTTCGGAGGCTGAGGAGAAACTAGTAACGTGCCCTTTGTGCCATCGGTCATACTTGTTAGTGGTATGCGAGCAATTCAAAAAACTGGCTCCTCAGGATAGATATGATCAAATCAGAAAATTAGGTTTATGTCTTAATTGCTTTAAAGGTGGACATAAATCATTTATGTGTAGATCATCTCGCTGTATAAAGTGTCAACGAAGGCACAATACTATGCTGCATTTAGAATCGAACGGGTTAGTGTCTTCTTCAACCGAGCAACAAGTAAATGTCAATAAATTAAATTAACAACACAATGAGCAGGCGCAATCAAAAGATGATTTAACGATGATTTAAGATGATTTAAAAATCAAAGGCCTCATATCATGTGTTACTTTCAACAGCACAAGTCTTAATAAAGGATTTAGAGGGAACTTATCATACTTGCAGAGCGTTGCTAGACTCAGCATCGCAATCAAATTTCATTTCGGCCGAACTTGCAAAAAAACTGTAATTGGTGCATGACAACGTTAGAATATCTATCTAAAATATAGGTTAAAGAAAAATTAACAACAAAAATCAAATCTAGAATCAACGAATTTGCTACCATATTAGAGTTGTGTGTGGTTCCTAAAATTATAAATCATTTGCCAGAGCAATTTATAAATTTTGAAAAAAGGAAACTACCAGCAGATGTTTACACTGGCTGACTCGCGATTCAATGTACCTGGTTCAATTTGTTTGCTGCTTGGTGAAGAGTTATTTTTCTAAATATTAAACAATGGAAAAATTGAATTGGAACGCAATTTGCCGATATTACAAGATTCAGTTTTCGGTTGGGTGGTGGCTGGACGATTGGAAAATCAATGTGAGCAGAATTTTTTCTTACCCACAAGCGAGTTACAGAGTGAGTTAGATGCTAAATTAGACGAACAATTACAAAAATTCTGGATAATCGAGGCTCATGACACAAAGAAAGGTTTGTTCATTGAAGAGAAAGAATATGAGAAAATATTTGAGGAATCACATTTTCGAGACAAAAGTGGACGATTTTCGGTGAGATTGCCTTTAAAACCTAATTTTCATCAGTTGAGTGAATCGAAAACTCAGGCGCTGAAACGGTTTGGTTATTTGGAATCAAAACTAAACAAAAACCCCGAATTAAAAAGAGATTACGTAAAGTTTATGGAAGAGTACGAAAGTTTAGGACATATGGCAGTAGTGCATAATAACATCAACTGAGGCTTAGAATATTACCTTCCACATCACGCAATTTATAAGAATAGCACACCAACAAAAGTGCGGGTCAATTTCGACGCATCAACAATGACGTCAACTAATTTGTCGCTAAATGACATCTTAATGGTTGAACCAACGGTTCAAGAAGAATTGCTGTAGATAATTATCAAATTCAAAAAATTTACATACGTTTTTACCATATGTGGAGAAAATGTATCGTCAGATCCTTGTATGTCAAGATCAAACCTCGTTGCAAAAAATTGTCAGGAGAAGTCATCCAGATCAACCAGTCAAAGAATATACATTACACACGGTTACGTATGGGACGTCATCAGCTCCTTATTTGGCAACGAAAGTGTTGAATCAATTAGCAAAGGACGAGCAAGACCGATATCCGTTGGCAGCTAAAGTGACACGAGAGTGTTTTTACGTGGATGATTCGTTGACGGGTAGTGATAGTATGGAAGAAGTACTACAACTTCAAGCGGAACTGGTAGAGATGTTTAAAGGTGCTGGAATGAAGTTGCGAAAATGGACATCTAATACAACCGCTTTGCTGAATGCAATTCGATTGGACGATCGAGAACAATTGAACAGTCCCAATGAAACAATTAAAACATTAGGGTTAATGTTGGACTCAACAAGTGATCAGTTAAATTTCAACGTGGCTACCAAAATTCACAGCTCTACTACTACGAAACGAGAACTACTGTCAACCATAGCCAAATTGTTTGTCCCTTTGGGCCTGATCGCACCAGTAGTTGTGACAGGAAAAATTTTGATGCAAGGGGTATTGGTTGCAAAAATAAATTGGGATGAGTTGCTGCCCCCAAATATTCAATCGACTTGGAATACATTTATACATCAACTGGCATTATTAAATTCGATTAAGTTCCCAAGACATATTGTTATACCAAAAGCCAGGTCAATTGAGATCTGAGTCAATTAAGATTTGCAGACGCGTCAACGGTAGCGTACGGTGCATGTATTTATTTAAAATCAGTTGGCGAAAATGACGAAATATCTGTAAAATTGGTGTGCAGTAAATCCCGAGTTGTAGTTGCGCACAACAACTATTCCACGATTAGAATTAAACGCAGCAGTATTACTAGCAGAATTAATACAAAGGGTAATCACGTCGTTGATCTTCCGTCCGACTAAAACACCTCCTCACGAGTTAACAATTTATGAATTACATCGTATAAGTAAAATCCAGAAAATTACGTCACCAATGAGATGGCGGCATGTCGACACCAAGAGCAACCCTGCGGATGTAGTGTCGCGGGGTATGTTACCAGCAGAATTTGGTTTCATGGGTCACACTTTTTGAAACGTGCTTAAGACACATGGCCATCAAAATTGATTTTACAGACGCCGGACCAAGACTACCTTCTAACCGTCTCACTCAATGGCAACAATTAACCAATTAGTAAAGCAGTTTTGGAAAAGATTCCAATTGGAATATATCAACACTTTACAACAGCGGCATACATGGCTGGAATCACAACCAAATTTACAGCCTAATGATTTGGTTATTGTTTCATACAAAAATTCAGTAAACTTATCCAGTGTACAAATACAGGTTATAATTTTTGGAGATTTTGGACAGTTTCAATTTTAGTAATTTTTTGATTTAAATTTTTTTTTAATTTTAGAAAATTTAAACTTTAATTTATTACTTTAAAGGTGAAGAATATAGAAATTAGATATTTGGAAACTTCTGAATCTCTCTATTTACTTGTTTATTTGGGATTTCAGGATATTTTGTTTTATTTGGTGTAGAGCACTTTTATCCTGATTTGTAACTGTTTAATTCAGTAAAATGCCACCTAATTGTGCTTGAGTATATAGGAATCCAAGTAATACACATTTTGGCGCCCTAGTGTTTCGCATATGTCGCCTGAAACTAAAGTCTTATTGTTGATATGTTATTATATACACTCTATTATACATATAGACATATACACATGAACACACATTTACCCACTTCTAATCGTAAAATTGATTATTTAATCTTAACCATTTTATCTTAAATCATTTTATTTTTCATCATTTTTCAATATTAAAGGCTACTCTCCAAATGAAATATTACTGATCCATTTTCATCAAATGATGTGGCTGTTTTCCTTACACTATTTATATGTATGTGTAATATATGTACATATAGCTGTGTATATATTGACAAAACGGTTATAATAAATCTTATTTAAGACAAAAACATTTATACCAACGAGCAACAAAAAAAAAAAAAAAAAAATCTTAATACGAAAAATAAACTTCTTAAATAGAAAATGAGACTGAAACTCAATTTTTCCTATTTTCTGTTTTCACATTTGTGTTTGAATTAAACAAAAAAAAAATAATAAAATGGAAAATTGAATAAAACGAACCAAAAAAGGTGGTATAAGAAAACTAGAAAATAAGATAACATTCGAAGAATTTTATTGTCATTGCAGAGTATGATGATAGTATATACCAGTTGTACTATACATACATATACCATATACAGAAGATCATCCTCCCGTATAAGTTTCCTAACATTTTTCTATTTTCTCTACTTTAATATGATATTATACAAAAGGATAATAAAACTGTACTGTATATTTGTATATACTGATAAGATAATATCACATTATTTTGCATTAAATGCAAGATTTAGTTTTGTTTTCTTTCATTTTATCATTATGTATGCTAGTCTGTATTGTTAAAATTGTATTGACGACTTAAAACAAATAAAATGTAAATTTATGTATTAGAAAAATCAGGAAGAAAATTTTTCCATCTCTATTATAGTCTAAGCTGTAAGGCTACTTGTAAGAGACCATTTAAAATTTAATATTTTATTTATTTATTATTTGTTGTACAAAGTTTCTTTGCTTACAGAATTTAGCATTCAGCTTATGAAATTGACTTATTCGACAACAGGTTAATATTAAATTAATTATTAAAATTTTATCGCCTTTCAATTATGAAATGTGCGATAAAAAATTGTAAAAAAAAACTAATTAATTAAATCGATTCCACATTTTAAACTATTTTTAATTAATGAATATTCCATTTTGCTGAACATATCCACCTGCAGCAATTCAATTCATTTCATTGTATAAATAATCAACTGTAGCTGATGAAATAAACCAAACCTATACCAAACCAAAAAAAAAAACGAAAAAATCAGAAACAACGATACGCTTGATTTGGAAACATATTAATTTATCTTTAATACAACAAACGTGTATAATATATACTGTCATTAATCAAATCAAATTTTAATTTCCCACAAATATTAACCAAAAAAGAAAATTGACTGTACATACGCAACAACAACAGAGCACATCAACAACAACAAAAAAACGAAGTTTAATTGAAATTTTCAACGAATTTCATATCAATTTCAATATAATCCCTTTCCCCACACACGCACACAAAAAGTCAATTTAATTGATTGACTCCGAAAAATACACTGTGTGTTTTATATCTGTGGATATAATAATGTAGCGAGTATATTTACCATTCACTGTTAATTTTTTTTTTTGGATATATAGTATTTGCTATTTACGTGGAGTGGTTTTTCCATTTTTACCATAAAACCGTAGAAAAAATATGAAATAGAAAAAAAAAAAAATGTTACATAAATAAATAAAATTGATATAAGATGAAAATATATCCTAGGTATAAACACGCAGTGAGAGTAAGTGAAAAATGAGGAAAATAAAATAATAAAGTGAAAATGTTATAATATTAAATTAGAGACTAAAAGCATATATTAAAATAATTTATTATCATGAATGACGGAATAAATTAAACAAAATAGAGGTAGGTGGTACATATACCTATATACTAGGAAAAATATAAAAATATCTAGAGAATGTACATAAGTTTTGCAGCCTCCACTTTTTGCACTACCCAAAGCAAAGAAAGGTAAAAATTTACCATATTTACGTTTCGTTCTTAATTTTTTATTTCGCAACAATGTGGCAACGGTTTTATTACAACATTTTGTGCACTATGTACGTTTAAACTGGTAATTTGCATTAGCCTATATAAAAAGAGGTCGCTATGTTCGAAATTGTTGCAAAATTTATGCGATGTCTACTGTAAAAAAAATTTAACATTTTGCAATTTTCTTTAAATGCTTTAAATGTTGGGACACATCCACTTGTCTAAAATTATGAAAAAATATTTTACTTCGTTTTTGGCATTGTTTCGATTAAAATTGCGATCTTTGATTGATATATCAAAACTTTTTTCCGTCTTTTCCGACATTTTTAAAATTCATGTGTTTGATTATCCAAAAAAATAATTGGGCTTTAATGGAATCGTAATCAGACCATTTTAGATTTTTGCCGCCCTAAAACTTGTGGGCTATAGCACAGTTAATTTTCAATAAAATTGAATTTTCTAAAAAATGTTTAGAAATAATCGAGCAATCAAAATAAAAATTGTCACAGCAAATATAGGTAACGAAACCTATTGATAGAGGTATCAACCATCATAATCGGACCATTTTAGATTTTTGCCGCCGTAAAACTTGAGGGCTATAGCACAGTTGAATTTCAATAAAATTGAATTTTCTAAGAAATGTTTAGAAATATACGAGCAATCAAAATGAAAATTGTCACAGCAATTACAGGTCCCGAAACCTATTTATAGAGGTACCAACCATCGTTATCGGACCATTTTAGATTTTTGCCGCCCTAAAACTTGTGGGCTATAGCACAGTTGATTTTCAAGAAAATTAAATTTTCTAAGAAATGTTTAGAAATAATCGAGTAATCAAAATGAAAATTGACACAGCAATTACAGGTCCCGAAACCTATTTATAGAGGTACCAACCATCGTAATCGGACCATTTTAGATTTTTGCCGCCCTAAAACTTGTGGGCTATAGCACAGTTGATCAAGAAAATTAAATTTTCTAAGAAATGTTTAGAAATAATCGAGTAATCAAAATGAAAATTGACACAGCAATTACAGGTCCCGAAACCTATTTATAGAGGTACCAACCATCGTAATCGAACCATTTTAGATTTTTGCCGCCCTAAAACTTGTGGGCTATAGCACAGTTGATTTTCAAGAAAATTCAATTTTCTAAGACATGTTTAGAAATAATTGAGCAATCAAAATAAAAATTGTCGCAGCAATTATAGGTCCCGAAACCTATTATTAGAGGTATCAACAATCGTAATCGGACCATTTTAGATTTTTGCCGCCCTAAAACTTATGGGCTATAGCACAGTTAAATTTCAATAAAATTGAATTTTCTAAGAAATGTTTAGAAATAATCGAGCAATCAAAATGAAAATTGTCACAACAATTACAGGTCCCGAAACCTATTGATAGAGGTACCAACCATCGTAATCGGACCATTTAAATTATTGCCGACCTAAAACTTGTGGCCTATAGCACAGTTGATTTTCAATAAAATTGAATTTTCTAAGAAATGTTTAGAAATAATCGAGCAATCAAAATGAAAATTGTCACAGCAATTACAGGTCCTGAAACCTATTGATAGAGGTATCAACCATCGTAATCGGGCCATTTTAGATTTTTGCCGCTCAAAAACTTGTGGGCTATAGCACAGTTAATTTTCAATATAATTGAATTTTCTAAGAAATGTTTAGAAATAATCGAGCAATCAAAATGAAAATTGTCACAGCAATTACAGGTCCCGAAAACTATTGATAGAGGTATCAACCATCGTAATCGGACTATTTTATATTTTTGCCGCCCTAAAACTTGTGGGCTATAGCACAGTTAATTTTCAATAAAATTGAATTTTCTAAGAAATGTTTAGAAATAAACGAGCAATCAAAATGATAATTGTCACAGCAATTACAGGTCCCGAAACCTATTTATAGAGGTACCAACCATCGTAATCAGACCATTTTAGATTTTTGCCGCCCTAAAACTTGTGGGCTATAGCACAGTTGATTTTCAATAAAAATGAATTTTCTAAGAAATGTTTAGAAATAATCGAGCAATCAAAATGAAAATTGTCACAGCAATTACAGGTCTCGAAACCTATTGATAGAAGTATCAACCATCGTAATCGGACCATTTTAGATTTTTGCCGCCCTAAAACTTGTGGGCTATAGCACAGTTGATTTTCAATAAAATTGAATTTTCTAAGAAATGTTTAGAAATAATCGAGCAATCAAAATGAAAATTGTCACAGCAATTACAGGTCTCGAAACCTATTGATAGAAGTATCAACCATCGTAATCGGACCATTTTAGATTTTTGCCGCCCTAAAACTTGTGGGCTATAGCACAGTTGATTTTCAATAAAATTGAATTTTCTAAGAAATGTTTAAAAATATACGAGCAATCAAAATGAAAATTGTCATAGCAATTACAGGTCCCGAAACCTATTGATAGAGATATCAACCATCGTAATCGGACCATTTTAGATTTTTGCCGCCCAAAAACTTGTGGGCTATAGCACAGTTAATTTTCAATCAAATTGAATTTTCTAAGAAATGTTTAGAAATAATCGAGCAATCAAAATAAAAATTGTCACAACAATTACAGGTCCCGAAACCTATTGATAGAGGTATTAACTATCGTAATCGAACCATTTTAGATTTTTGCCGCCCTAAAACTTGTGGGCTATAGCACAGTTGATTTTCAATAAAATTGAATTTTCTAAGAAATGTTTAGAAATAATCGAGCAATCAAAATGAAAATTGTCACAGCAATCACAGGTCCCGAAACCTATTGATAGAGGTATCAACCATCGTAATCGGACTATTTTAGATTTTTGCCGCCCTAAAACTTGTGGGCTATAGCACAGTTGATTTTCAATAAAATTGAATTTTCTAAGAAATGTTTAGAAATAATCGAGCAATCAAAATGAAAATTGTTAAAGCAATTATAGGTCCCGAAACCTATTATAAGATGTATCAACAATCGTAATCGAACCATTTTAGATTTTTGCCGCCCTAAAACTTGTGGGCTATAGCACAGTTGATTTTCAATAAAATTGAATTTTCTAAGAAATGTTTAGAAATAATCGAGCAATCAAAATGAAAATTGTCACAGCAATCACAGGTCCCGAAACCTATTGATAGAGGTATCAACCATCGTAATCGGACTATTTTAGATTTTTGCCGCCCTAAAACTTGTGGGCTATAGCACAGTTGATTTTCAATAAAATTGAATTTTCTAAGAAATGTTTAGAAATAATCGAGCAATCAAAATGAAAATTGTTAAAGCAATTATAGGTCCCGAAACCTATTATAAGATGTATCAACAATCGTAATCGGACCATTTTAGATTTTTGCCGCCCTAAAACTTGTGGGCTATAGCACAGTTGATTTTCAATAAAATTGAATTTTCTAAGAAATGTTTAGAAATAATCGAGCAATCAAAATGAAAATTGTCACAGCAATTACAGGTCTCGAAACATATTGATAGAGGTATCAACCATCGTAATCGGACCATTTTAGATTTTTGCCGCCCTAAAACTTGTGGGCTATAGCACAGTTGATTTTCAATAAAATTGAATTTTCTAAGAAATGTTTAGAAATAATCGAGCAATCAAAATAAAAATTGTCACAACAATTACAGGTCCCGAAACCTATTGATAGAGGTATTAACTATCGTAATCGAACCATTTTAGATTTTTGCCGCCCTAAAACTTGTGGGCTATAGCACAGTTGATTTTCAATAAAATTGAATTTTCTAAGAAATGTTTAGAAATAATCGAGCAATCAAAATGAAAATTGTCACAGCAATTACAGGTCTCGAAACCTATTGATAGAAGTATCAACCATCGTAATCGGACCATTTTAGATTTTTGCCGCCCTAAAACTTGTGGGCTATAGCACAGTTGATTTTCAATAAAATTAAATTTTCTAAGAAATGTTTAGAAATAATCGAGCAATCAAAATGAAAATTGTTAAAGCAATTATAGGTCTCGAAACCTATTATTAGAGGTATCAACAATCGTAATCCGACCATTTTAGATTTTTGCCGCCCTAAAACTTGTGGGCTATAGCACAGTTGATTTTCAATAAAATTGAATTTTCTAAGAAATGTTTAGAAATAATCGAGCAATCAAAATGAAAATTAGCACAACAATTACAGGTCCCGAAACCTATTAATAGAGATATCAACCATCGTAATCGAACCATTTTAGATTTTTGACGCCCAAAAACTTGTGGGCTATAGCACAGTTAATTTTAAATCAAATTGAATTTTCTAAGAAATGTTTAGAAATAATCGAGTAATCAAAATGAAAATTGACACAGCAATTACAGGTCCCGAAACCTATTTATAGAGGTAACAACCATCGTAATCGGACCATTTTAGATTTTTGCCGCCCTAAAACTTGTGGGCTATAGCACAGTTGATTTTCTAGAAAATTAAATTTTCTAAGAAATGTTTAGAAATAATCGAGTAATCAAAATGAAAATTGACACAGCAATTACAGGTCCCGAAACCTATTTATAGAGGTACCAACCATCGTAATCGAACCATTTTAGATTTTTGCCGCCCTAAAACTTGTGGGCTATAGCACAGTTGATTTTCAAGAAAATTCAATTTTCTAAGACATGTTTAGAAATAATTGAGCAATCAAAATAAAAATTGTCGCAGCAATTATAGGTCCCGAAACCTATTATTAGAGGTATCAACAATCGTAATCGGACCATTTTAGATTTTTGCCGCCCTAAAACTTATGGGCTATAGCACAGTTGATTTTCAATAAAATTGAATTTTCTAAGAAATGTTTAGAAATAATCGAGCAATCAAAATAAAAATTGTCACAGCAATTACAGGTCCTGAAACCTATTGATAGAGGTATCAACCATCGTAATCGGGCCATTTTAGATTTTTGCCGCTCAAAAACTTGTGGGCTATAGCACAGTTAATTTTCAATATAATTGAATTTTCTAAGAAATGTTTAGAAATAATCGAGCAATCAAAATGAAAATTGTCACAGCAATTACAGGTCCCGAAAACTTTTGATAGAGGTATCAACCATCGTAATCGGACCATTTTAGAATTTTGCCGCCCAAAAACTTGTGGGCTATAGCACAGTTAATTTTCAATAAAATTAAATTTTCTAAGAAACGTTTAGAAATAATCGAGCAATCAAAATGAAAATTGTCACAGCAATTACAGGTCCCGAAAACTATTGATAGAGGTATCAACCATCGTAATCGGACTATTTTATATTTTTGCCGCCCTAAAACTTGTGGGCTACAGCACAGTTAATTTTCAATAAAATTGAATTTTCTAAGAAATGTTTAGAAATAAACGAGCAATCAAAATGATAATTGTCACAGCAATTACAGGTCCCGAAACCTATTTATAGAGGTACCAACCATCGTAATCGGACCATTTTAGATTTTTGCCGCCCTAAAACTTGTGGGCTATAGCACAGTTGATTTTCAATAAAAATGAATTTTCTAAGAAATGTTTAGAAATAATCGAGCAATCAAAATGAAAATTGTCACAGCAATTACAGGTCTCGAAACCTATTGATAGAAGTATCAACCATCGTAATCGGACCATTTTAGATTTTTGCCGCCCTAAAACTTGTGGGCTATAGCACAGTTGATTTTCAATAAAATTGAATTTTCTAAGAAATGTTTAGAAATAATCGAGCAATCAAAATGAAATTTGTCACAGCAATTACAGGTCTCGAAACCTATTGATAGAAGTATCAACCATCGTAATCGGACCATTTTAGATTTTTGCCGCCCTAAAACTTGTGGGCTATAGCACAGTTGATTTTCAATAAAATTGAATTTTCTAAGAAATGTTTAGAAATATACGAGCAATCAAAATGAAAATTGTCACAGCAATTACAGGTCCCGAAACCTATTGATAGAGATATCAACCATCGTAATCGGACCATTTTAGATTTTTGCCGCCCAAAAACTTGTGGGCTGTAGCACAGTTAATTTTCAATCAAATTGAATTTTCTAAGAAATGTTTAGAAATAATCGAGCAATCAAAATAAAAATTGTCACAACAATTACAGGTCCCGAAACCTATTGATAGAGGTATTAACTATCGTAATCGAACCATTTTAGATTTTTGCCGCCCTAAAACTTGTGGGCTATAGCACAGTTGATTTTCAATAAAATTTAATTTTCTAAGAAATGTTTAGAAATAATCGAGCAATCAAAATGAAAATTGTCACAGCAATCACAGGTCCCGAAACCTATTGATAGAGGTATCAACCATCGTAATCGGACTATTTTAGATTTTTGCCGCCCTAAAACTTGTGGGCTATAGCACAGTTGATTTTCAATAAAATTGAATTTTCTAAGAAATGTTTAGAAATAATCGAGCAATCAAAATGAAAATTGTTAAAGCAATTATAGGTCCCGAAACCTATTATAAGATGTATCAACAATCGTAATCGGACCATTTTAGATTTTTGCCGCCCTAAAACTTATGGGCTATAGCACAGTTAATTTTCAATAAAATTGAATTTTCTAAGAAATGTTTAGAAATAATCGAGCAATCAAAATGAAAATTGTCACAGCAATTACAGGTCTCGAAACATATTGATAGAGGTATCAACCATCGTAATCGGACCATTTTAGATTTTTGCCGCCCTAAAACTTGTGGGCTATAGCACAGTTGATTTTCAATAAAATTGAATTTTCTAAGAAATGTTTAGAAATAATCGAGCAATCAAAATAAAAATTGTCACAACAATTACAGGTCCCGAAACCTATTGATAGAGGTATTAACTATCGTAATCGAACCATTTTAGATTTTTGCCGCCCTAAAACTTGTGGGCTATAGCACAGTTGATTTTCAATAAAATTGAATTTTCTAAGAAATGTTTAGAAATAATCGAGCAATCAAAATGAAAATTGTCACAGCAATTACAGGTCTTGAAACCTATTGATAGAAGTATCAACCATCGTAATCGGACCATTTTAGATTTTTGCCGCCCTAAAACTTGTGGGCTATAGCACAGTTGATTTTCAATAAAATTGAATTTTCTAAGAAATGTTTAGAAATAATCGAGCAATCAAAATGAAAATTGTTAAAGCAATTATAGGTCTCGAAACCTATTATTAGAGGTATCAACAATCGTAATCCGACCATTTTAGATTTTTGCCGCCCTAAAACTTGTGGGCTATAGCACAGTTGATTTTCAATAAAATTGAATTTTCTAAGAAATGTTTAGAAATAATCGAGCAATCAAAATGAAAATTATCACAACAATTACAGGTCCCGAAACCTATTTATAGAGATATCAACCATCGTAATCGAACCATTTTAGATTTTTGACGCCCAAAAACTTGTGGGCTATAGCACAGTTAATTTTAAATCAAATTGAATTTTCTAAGAAATGTTTAGAAATAATCGAGTAATCAAAATGAAAATTGACACAGCAATTACAGGTCCCGAAACCTATTTATAGAGGTACCAACCATCGTAATCGGACCATTTTAGATTTTTGCCGCCCTAAAACTTGTGGGCTATAGCACAGTTGATTTTCAAGAAAATTAAATTTTCTAAGAAATGTTTAGAAATAATCGAGTAATCAAAATGAAAATTGACACAGCAATTACAGGTCCCGAAACCTATTTATAGAGGTACCAACCATCGTAATCGAACCATTTTAGATTTTTGCCGCCCTAAAACTTGTGGGCTATAGCACAGTTGATTTTCAAGAAAATTCAATTTTCTAAGACATGTTTAGAAATAATTGAGCAATCAAAATAAAAATTGTCGCAGCAATTATAGGTCCCGAAACCTATTATTAGAGGTATCAACAATCGTAATCGGACCATTTTAGATTTTTGCCGCCCTAAAACTTATGGGCTATAGCACAGTTAAATTTCAATAAAATTGAATTTTCAAAGAAATTTTTAGAAATAAACGAGCAATCAAAATGAAAATTGTCACAGCAATTACAGGTTCCGAAACCTATTGATAGAGGTATCAACCATCGTAATCGGACCATTTTAGCTTTTTGCCGCCCAAAAACTTGTGGGCTATAGCATAAAAATAAATTTTCTAAGAAATGTTTAGAAATAATCAAGCAATCAAAATGAAAATTGTCACAACAATTACAGGTCCCGAAACCTATTGATAGAGGTACCAACCATCGTAATCGGACCATTTAAATTATTGCCGACCTAAAACTTGTGGGCTATAGCACAGTTGATTTTCAATAAAATTGAATTTTCTAAGAAATGTTTAGAAATAATCGAGCAATCAAAATGAAAATTGTCACAGCAATTACAGGTCCTGAAACCTATTGATAGAGGTATCAACCATCGTAATCGGGCCATTTTAGATTTTTGCCGCTCAAAAACTTGTGGGCTATAGCACAGTTAATTTTCAATATAATTGAATTTTCTAAGAAATGTTTAGAAATAATCGAGCAATCAAAATGAAAATTGTCACAGCAATTACAGGTCCCGAAAACTATTGATAGAGGTATCAACCATCGTAATCGGACCATTTTAGAATTTTGCCGCCCAAAAACTTGTGGGCTATAGCACAGTTAATTTTCAATAAAATTAAATTTTCTAAGAAACGTTTAGAAATAATCGAGCAATCAAAATGAAAATTGTCACAGCAATTACAGGTCCCGAAAACTATTGATAGAGGTATCAACCATCGTAATCGGACTATTTTATATTTTTGCCGCCCTAAAACTTGTGGGCTATAGCACAGTTAATTTTCAATAAAATTGAATTTTCTAAGAAATGTTTAGAAATAAACGAGCAATCAAAATGATAATTGTCACAGCAATTACAGGTCCCGAAACCTATTTATAGAGGTACCAACCATCGTAATCGGACCATTTTAGATTTTTGCCGCCCTAAAACTTGTGGGCTATAGCACAGTTGATTTTCAATAAAAATGAATTTTCTAAGAAATATTTAGAAATAATCGAGCAATCAAAATGAAAATTGTCACAGCAATTACAGGTCTCGAAACCTATTGATAGAAGTATCAACCATCGTAATCGGACCATTTTAGATTTTTGCCGCCCTAAAACTTATGGGCTATAGCACAGTTAATTTTCAATAAAATTGAATTTTCTAAGAAATGTTTAGAAATAATCGAGCAATCAAAATGAAAATTGTCACAGCAATTACAGGTCTCGAAACATATTGATAGAGGTATCAACCATCGTAATCGGACCATTTTAGATTTTTGCCGCCCTAAAACTTGTGGGCTATAGCACAGTTGATTTTCAATAAAATTGAATTTTCTAAGAAATGTTTAGAAATAATCGAGCAATCAAAATAAAAATTGTCACAACAATTACAGGTCCCGAAACCTATTGATAGAGGTATTAACTATCGTAATCGAACCATTTTAGATTTTTGCCGCCCTAAAACTTGTGGGCTATAGCACAGTTGATTTTCAATAAAATTGAATTTTCTAAGAAATGTTTAGAAATAATCGAGCAATCAAAATGAAAATTGTCACAGCAATTACAGGTCTCGAAACCTATTGATAGAAGTATCAACCATCGTAATCGGACCATTTTAGATTTTTGCCGCCCTAAAATTTGTGGGCTATAGCACAGTTGATTTTCAATAAAATTGAATTTTCTAAGAAATGTTTAGAAATAATCGAGCAATCAAAATGATAATTGTCACAGCAATTATAGGTCTCGAAACCTATTATTAGAGGTATCAACCATCGTAATCGGACCATTTTAGATTTTTGCCGCCCTAAAACTTGTGGGCTATAGCACAGTTAATTTTCAATCAAATTGAATTTTCTAAGAAATGTTTAGAAATAATCGAGCAATCAAAATAAAAATTGTCACAACAATTACAAGTCCCGAAACCTATTGATAGAGGTATTAACTATCGTAATCGAACCATTTTAGATTTTTGCCGCCCTAAAACTTGTGGGCTATAGCACAGTTGATTTTCAATAAAATTGAATTTTCTAAGAAATGTTTAGAAATAATCGAGCAATCAAAATGAAAATTGTCACAGCAATTACAGGTCTCGAAACCTATTGATAGAAGTATCAACCATCGTAATCGGACAATTTTAGATTTTTGCCGCCCTAAAACTTGTGGGCTATAGCACAGTTGATTTTCAATAAAATTGAATTTTCTAAGAAATGTTTAGAAATAATCGAGCAATCAAAATGAAAATTGTTAAAGCAATTATAGGTCCCGAAACCTATTATAAGATGTATCAACAATCGTAATCGGACCATTTTAGATTTTTGCCGCCCTAAAACTTATGGGCTATAGCACAGTTAATTTTCAATAAAATTGAATTTTCTAAGAAATGTTTAGAAATAATCGAGCAATCAAAATGAAAATTGTCACAGCAATTACAGGTCTCGAAACATATTGATAGAGGTATCAACCATCGTAATCGGACCATTTTAGATTTTTGCCGCCCTAAAACTTGTGGGCTATAGCACAGTTGATTTTCAATAAAATTGAATTTTCTAAGAAATGTTTAGAAATAATCGAGCAATCAAAATAAAAATTGTCACAACAATTACAGGTCCCGAAACCTATTGATAGAGGTATTAACTATCGTAATCGAACCATTTTAGATTTTTGCCGCCCTAAAACTTGTGGGCTATAGCACAGTTGATTTTCAATAAAATTGAATTTTCTAAGAAATGTTTAGAAATAATCGAGCAATCAAAATGAAAATTGTCACAGCAATTACAGGTCTCGAAACCTATTGATAGAAGTATCAACCATCGTAATCGGACCATTTTAGATTTTTGCCGCCCTAAAACTTGTGGGCTATAGCACAGTTGATTTTCAATAAAATTGAATTTTCTAAGAAATGTTTAGAAATAATCGAGCAATCAAAATGAAAATTGTTAAAGCAATTATAGGTCTCGAAACCTATTATTAGAGGTATCAACAATCGTAATCCGACCATTTTAGATTTTTGCCGCCCTAAAACTTGTGGGCTATAGCACAGTTGATTTTCAATAAAATTGAATTTTCTAAGAAATGTTTAGAAATAATCGAGCAATCAAAATAAAAATTGTCACAACAATTACAGGTCCCGAAACCTATTGATAGAGGTATTAACTATCGTAATCGAACCATTTTAGATTTTTGCCGCCCTAAAACTTGTGGGCTATAGCACAGTTGATTTTCAATAAAATTGAATTTTCTAAGAAATGTTTAGAAATAATCGAGCAATCAAAATGAAAATTATCACAACAATTACAGGTCCCGAAACCTATTAATAGAGGTATCAACCATCGTAATCGAACCATTTTAGATTTTTGACGCCCAAAAACTTGTGGGCTATAGCACAGTTAATTTTAAATCAAATTGAATTTTCTAAGAAATGTTTAGAAATAATCGAGTAATGAAAATGAAAATTGACACAGCAATTACAGGTCCCGAAACCTATTTATAGAGGTACCAACCATCGTAATCGGACCATTTTAGATTTTTGCCGCCCTAAAACTTGTGGGCTATAGCACAGTTGATTTTCAAGAAAATTAAATTTTCTAAGAAATGTTTAGAAATAATCGAGTAATCAAAATGAAAATTGACACAGCAATTACAGGTCCCGAAACCTATTTATAGAGGTACCAACCATCGTAATCGAACCATTTTAGATTTTTGCCGCCCTAAAACTTGTGGGCTATAGCACAGTTGATTTTCAAGAAAATTCAATTTTCTAAGACATGTTTAGAAATAATTGAGCAATCAAAATAAAAATTGTCGCAGCAATTATAGGTCCCGAAACCTATTATTAGAGGTATCAACAATCGTAATCGGACCATTTTAGATTTTTGCCGCCCTAAAACTTATGGGCTATAGCACAGTTAAATTTCAATAAAATTGAATTTTCAAAGAAATTTTTAGAAATAAACGAGCAATCAAAATGAAAATTGTCACAGCAATTACAGTTTCCGAAACCTATTGATAGAGGTATCAACCATCGTAATCGGACCATTTTAGCTTTTTGCCGCCCAAAAACTTGTGGGCTATAGCATAAAAATAAATTTTCTAAGAAATGTTTAGAAATAATCGAGCAATCAAAATGAAAATTGTCACAACAATTACAGGTCCCGAAACCTATTGATAGAGGTACCAACCATCGTAATCGGACCATTTAAATTATTGCCGACCTAAAACTTGTGGGCTATAGCACAGTTGATTTTCAATAAAATTGAATTTTCTAAGAAATGTTTAGAAATAATCGAGCAATCAAAATGAAAATTGTCACAGCAATTACAGGTCCTGAAACCTATTGATAGAGGTATCAACCATCGTAATCGGGCCATTTTAGATTTTTGCCGCTCAAAAACTTGTGGGCTATAGCACAGTTAATTTTCAATAAAATTAAATTTTCTAAGAAACGTTTAGAAATAATCGAGCAATCAAAATGAAAATTGTCACAGCAATTACAGGTCCCGAAAACTATTGATAGAGGTATCAACCATCGTAATCGGACTATTTTATATTTTTGCCGCCCTAAAACTTGTGGGCTATAGCACAGTTAATTTTCAATAAAATTGAATTTTCTAAGAAATGTTTAGAAATAAACGAGCAATCAAAATGATAATTGTCACAGCAATTACAGGTCCCGAAACCTATTTATAGAGGTACCAACCATCGTAATCGGACCATTTTAGATTTTTGCCGCCCTAAAACTTGTGGGCTATAGCACAGTTGATTTTCAATAAAATTGAATTTTCTAAGAAATGTTTAGAAATAATCGAGCAATCAAAATGAAAATTATCACAACAATTACAGGTCCCGAAACCTATTAATAGAGGTATCAACCATCGTAATCGAACCATTTTAGATTTTTGACGCCCAAAAACTTGTGGGCTATAGCACAGTTAATTTTAAATCAAATTGAATTTTCTAAGAAATGTTTAGAAATAATCGAGTAATGAAAATGAAAATTGACACAGCAATTACAGGTCCCGAAACCTATTTATAGAGGTACCAACCATCGTAATCGGACCATTTTAGATTTTTGCCGCCCTAAAACTTGTGGGCTATAGCACAGTTGATTTTCAAGAAAATTAAATTTTCTAAGAAATGTTTAGAAATAATCGAGTAATCAAAATGAAAATTGACACAGCAATTACAGGTCCCGAAACCTATTTATAGAGGTACCAACCATCGTAATCGAACCATTTTAGATTTTTGCCGCCCTAAAACTTGTGGGCTATAGCACAGTTGATTTTCAAGAAAATTCAATTTTCTAAGACATGTTTAGAAATAATTGAGCAATCAAAATAAAAATTGTCGCAGCAATTATAGGTCCCGAAACCTATTATTAGAGGTATCAACAATCGTAATCGGACCATTTTAGATTTTTGCCGCCCTAAAACTTATGGGCTATAGCACAGTTAAATTTCAATAAAATTGAATTTTCAAAGAAATTTTTAGAAATAAACGAGCAATCAAAATGAAAATTGTCACAGCAATTACAGTTTCCGAAACCTATTGATAGAGGTATCAACCATCGTAATCGGACCATTTTAGCTTTTTGCCGCCCAAAAACTTGTGGGCTATAGCATAAAAATAAATTTTCTAAGAAATGTTTAGAAATAATCGAGCAATCAAAATGAAAATTGTCACAACAATTACAGGTCCCGAAACCTATTGATAGAGGTACCAACCATCGTAATCGGACCATTTAAATTATTGCCGACCTAAAACTTGTGGGCTATAGCACAGTTGATTTTCAATAAAATTGAATTTTCTAAGAAATGTTTAGAAATAATCGAGCAATCAAAATGAAAATTGTCACAGCAATTACAGGTCCTGAAACCTATTGATAGAGGTATCAACCATCGTAATCGGGCCATTTTAGATTTTTGCCGCTCAAAAACTTGTGGGCTATAGCACAGTTAATTTTCAATAAAATTAAATTTTCTAAGAAACGTTTAGAAATAATCGAGCAATCAAAATGAAAATTGTCACAGCAATTACAGGTCCCGAAAACTATTGATAGAGGTATCAACCATCGTAATCGGACTATTTTATATTTTTGCCGCCCTAAAACTTGTGGGCTATAGCACAGTTAATTTTCAATAAAATTGAATTTTCTAAGAAATGTTTAGAAATAAACGAGCAATCAAAATGATAATTGTCACAGCAATTACAGGTCCCGAAACCTATTTATAGAGGTACCAACCATCGTAATCGGACCATTTTAGATTTTTGCCGCCCTAAAACTTGTGGGCTATAGCACAGTTGATTTTCAATAAAATTGAATTTTCTAAGAAATGTTTAGAAATAATCGAGCAATCAAAATGAAAATTGTTAAAGCAATTATAGGTCTCGAAACCTATTATTAGAGGTATCAACAATCGTAATCCGACCATTTTAGATTTTTGCCGCCCTAAAACTTGTGGGCTATAGCACAGTTGATTTTCAATAAAATTGAATTTTCTAAGAAATGTTTAGAAATAATCGAGCAATCAAAATGAAAATTATCACAACAATTACAGGTCCCGAAACCTATTAATAGAGATATCAACCATCGTAATCGAACCATTTTAGATTTTTGACGCCCAAAAACTTGTGGGCTATAGCACAGTTAATTTTAAATCAAATTGAATTTTCTAAGAAATGTTTAGAAATAATCGAGCAATCAAAATAAAAATTGTCACAGCAAATATAGGTAACGAAACCTATTGATAGAGGTATCAACCATCATAATCGGACCATTTTAGATTTTTGCCGCCGTAAAACTTGAGGGCTATAGCACAGTTGAATTTCAATAAAATTGAATTTTCTAAGAAATGTTTAGAAATATACGAGCAATCAAAATGAAAATTGTCACAGCATTTACAGGTCCCGAAACCTATTTATAGAGGTACCAACCATCGTTATCGGACCATTTTAGATTTTTGCCGCCCTAAAGCTTGTGGGCTATAGCACAGTTGATTTTCAAGAAAATTAAATTTTCTAAGAATGTTTAGAAATAATCGAGTAATCAAAATGAAAATTGTCACAGCAATTACAGGTCCCGAAACCTATTTATAGAGGTACCAACCATCGTAATCGGACCATTTTAGATTTTTGCCGCCCTAAAACTTGTGGGCTATAGCACAGTTGATTTTCAAGAAAATTAAATTTTCTAAGAAATGTTTAGAAATAATCGAGTAATCAAAATGAAAATTGACACAGCAAATACAGGTCCCGAAACCTATTTATAGAGGTACCAACCATCGAAATCGGACCATTTTAGATTTTTGCCGCCCTAAAACTTGTGCGCTATAGCACAGTTGATTTTCAAGAAAATTCAATTTTCTAAGAAATGTTTAGAAATAATCGAGCAATCAAAATGAAAATTGTCACAGCAATTACAGGTTCCGAAACCTATTGATAGAGGTATCAACCATCGTAATCGGACCATTTTAGATTTTTGCCGCCCAAAAACTTGTGGGCTATAGCATGAAAATAAATTTTCTAAGAAATGTTTAGAAATAATCGAGCAATCAAAATGAAAATTGACACAGCAAATACAGGTCCCGAAACCTATTGATAGAGGTACCAACCATCGTAATCGGACCATTTTAGATTTTTGCCGCCCTAAAACTTGTGGGCTATAGCACAGTTGATTTTCAAGAAAATTCAATTTTCTAAGAAATGTTTGGAAACAATGGAGCAATCAAAATGAAAATTGTCACAGCAATTACAGGTCCCGAAAACTATTGATAGAAGTATCAACCATCGTAATCTGACTATTTTATATTTTTGCCGCCCAAAAACTTGTGGGCTATAGCACAGCTAATTTTCAATAAAATTGAATTTTCTAAGAAATGTTTAGAAATAATCGAGCAATCAAAATGAAAATTGTCGCAGCAATTATAGGTCCCGAAACCTATTATTAGAGGTATCAACAATCGTAATCCGACCATTTTAGATTTTTGCCGCCCTAAAACTTGTGGGCTATAGCACAGTTGATTTTCAATAAAATTGAATTTTCTAAGAAATGTTTAGAAATAATCGAGCAATCAAAATAAAAATTGTCACAACAATTACAGGTCCCGAAACCTATTGATAGAGATATCAACCATCGTAATCGAACCATTTTAGATTTTTGCCGCCCAAAAACTTGTGGGCTATAGCACAGTTAATTTTCAATAAAATTAAATTTTCTAAGAAACGTTTAGAAATAATCGAGCAATCAAAATGAAAATTGTCACAGCAATTACAGGTCCCGAAAACTATTGATAGAGGTATCAACCATCGTAATCGGACTATTTTATATTTTTGCCGCCCTAAAACTTGTGGGCTATAGCACAGTTGATTTTCAATAAAATTGAATTTTCTAAGAAATGTTTAGAAATAAACGAGCAATCAAAATGATAATTGTCACAGCAATTACAGGTCCCGAAACCTATTTATAGAGGTACCAACCATCGTAATCGGACCATTTTAGATTTTTGCCGCCTGTGCAACACACGATTAATCAAATCACCAAAATCACTTAGTGGACTGTATTTTTTCTTGTCGCTGATTCGGTGTAAAATGAAAGGCTTTATATTCACGTTATACTTTACAAAATTTATTTATTAATTAGATATTCTTCGATGTACAAATTAAACCAAATAGAATTGTTTGGTGTGAGTTTAATTTCGCCATTAAATTTTGCTTGTTTTTGGTTGAAAGAGCGTTGTTCGTGGTTGACATACAGACACAGAAGAAAATAATACGTTTTACGCTTCTTTTTATATCCATATTATTTATCTCTTCCTTTTTATATATTTGTCTCTTTTATTTTGTTTTGTGTATTTAAGCAATTTCTCGAAATATCTCGAACATAAATTTTGTTGTGAAATTGTACTAGAGTTTGCTTATGTCAATATGACAGATACAACATACAGCAACATAAGGTAATAATAATTTTCTTATACAATATAAATTTATAAATAAGTTAATGTACAATAAATATTATTTAATTTTACAGAATATTTGAACAATTGTGACAATAAGCATAATGGATATCATTTACATAGTGAATATAAGATAAGTATAAATTACATAAATTTGTTTGTGATGGTTAATCATTTATTTTGTTTTCTTTCAGGTATATATAGACATCGATTTGCGACTTCCTCATCAGACCTTCGCATGGCTAAATTATTAATTGGAGTGAAACTAAGAACATCATAATAACAAATGTAAATGAATAGTGTAACATATAAAAATTAATAAATTGTGTTTTTAGTTTTGTGATTTTAAATTTTAGAGTGTTTTCAATTTTTGTCTAGTGCTACCAAACATACTCCCCTCCAAAAATATATTGATTTATATATTTTTTGTTTTTTCAATCATCTATCGGAAGACGAAATAATTTCGTTATTGGCCGTTTATATGTAGATGATTTTGATTGAATAGTTGCTACTCTCACCAGCCCATCTGTTCCTGCATGTAGATCGATGACCCGACCGAGTGGCCATGTACTTGGTGGTGACTTATTGTCATGCATCAGCACCACATCATCAATTTGTAAATTTCTGCCCCTTTGCCTCCACTTAGTCCGCTGTTGTAAGGTATTCAAATAGGTGATTGAATACTTACGCCAAAAATTCTGAACGAGCCTCTGTACTTGTTCCCAACGTGTTAAACGGGACATATTAATTTCTTCGAGATCACTGTGTGGTAAAGATGTAATTGGGCCTAGCGTTAGAAAATGTGCAGGCGTTAGAGTGTCAATATTGCAAACATCTTCGTTTTTAATCGCGCATAAGGGTCTTGAATTAAGAATCCCTTCAATCTGAGTTGTAATCGTTTGCATTTCTTCATAAGTCATATGAGCATTACCGACAGTTTTAATCAAATGTGCCTTAACGGACTTAACAGCACGTTCCCATATTCCTCCAAAGTGAGGCGAAATGGGCGGAATTAGATGCCATTCAATACGTCTACGTAATGCATATTCGTTCACTTTATCTTGGCATTCCCTTGAGGCTAACATGTTGTAATGTTCGTGCAATTTTCTTTTAGCTCCAAGAAAATTTGAACCGTTGTCGCTATGAATTTGAGTAGGTGCTCCCCTCCGTGAAACAAAACGATCTAAAGTTGCTAAAAATGCGTCAGTGGTGAGGTCGGACGCGACTTCTATATGCATCGCCTTGGTTGCAAAACATACGAAGATTACTAAGAAACCTTTAATGAGTTTGGCTCCTCTCCCCTTTTTCGTTGACAATAAAATTGGCCCTGCATAATCGATTCCAACTACAGCAAATGGCCTACTCGGTGTGACTCGTGCTTGTGGTAGACTGCCCATTTGTTGAGTTGATCGTAACGTGGAATATCTGAAACATTTCACACAATCATGACATATTTTCCGACATTTCTCCCTCACTCCTAAAATCCAGTATTTGTGACGTGACAATGCTGTTAATAACGAAGGACCTGGATGCAGATATTTCGTGTGCAAATGCTGTAAAATCATGTTTGTAATTTGATGGTTCTTGGGTAAAATTATTGGGTGTTTCATGTTATATGAACATCCTGAGTTTTGCAACCGGCCACCAACTCTTAGAATGTTATTAGAGTCTACAAATGGTGTTAATGAAATTAATCTGGAATTTGACGGTAACCCCTTTTGTTTCACTAATAATTTTATCTCACTATCGAATTCGATGTACTGGACATATTTGATAATCTTTAGTTCCGCAGCTTCTATCTCAAATATACGCAGGCTTCTCAAGAATTTCTCTGTATTTTTTATATTATTCACAAATCTTAGGACAAATGCCATTGATCGAATTAGTTGATCCAAATTTGAAAACCTCGCTAACAAATAGGATATTGGATGGTTGTCTTCAACTACGACCTTTGTTTGGAGCAAATGTACCTTTTTCATACGACTTTCCTGTAAAGTTTGAATTATAGTTGAACTTGTTGACCACTTTTCTTCCGGTAATGATAACCATGGTGGCCCCTTGAACCAAATTTCGTTACATGCTAATTTGTCTGCCATCAATCCTCGCGTTGCCAAGTCAGACGGATTTTCCTTTCCTTTCACGTGGTGCCAAGTAGTTTGTGGGAGTAGTTGATGAATCGCAGCCACTCGATTAGCAACAAATGGTTTCCACTTTCTCGGATGATTTGATAACCATGACAGTACGACCATAGAGTCAGTCCATGCCCAAATAGGTACGTTTGTAAGCTGATATGCATTTAGCACCTTCGACAACAATTTTGCTAATAGATGCGCGCCACATAACTCCAACCTTGGCAAACTAACTTGGGTAATTGGTGCCACCTTGCACTTTGCTGTAAGTAGATTAACCACCCATTTGCCATTCTCTTTCACTCTAACATATACTGCGGCGGAATATGCGACTTCACTCGAGTCACTGAACCCATGTAATTGAATTTCATCCGCAACCCCACCGCTAAACCGAGGTACCTTCACGTTACCCAGAAACCTAAACTGATCATATATCACACTCCATGTCTCAGTTAGATCTGCATCCAATGGCTCATCCCAAGTCACATTACGTAGCCACAAACTCTGCATAAATATTTTGATTTTAACAGTAAACGGAAGCAATAATCCCAAAGGATCGAAAATTTTAGACGCAATTGATAACACGTTACGTTTAGTGCATGAGTCGATCGGCATCTCTACAACCTTGATCATCAAGTCATCACTGGTTTGATTCCAATAGAGACCTAACATTTGGGATACGTTTCCATCCTCGATAAGTTGTGCCATATCGTTGACATCGTTTAGAGTTTCGATGTTTGATCGCCATTTCCTCAACCGAAATCCCCGTTGAGCTAGAATCTCTGATAAATTTTGTTTCAATTTTGCAGCTTGTTGTTCGTCATCGGCACCTGTTAACAAATCATCAACGTAAAAATTTCGTTTGATGATATCACATAATTCAGGATGCTGATCTTTGCACTCTTCGGCAATTTGAAATAGGACGCGTATTGCTAAAAACGGTGCGGAAGACGTTCCGTACGTTACTGTGACTAACTCATATTCGCTTATTGGTTCGGTAGGGGAGTCACGCCATAAAATTCTTTGAAGTGATGTTTGGTTAGGATCAACCAGGATTTGCCGATACATTTTCTCAATGTCGGCACAAATGGCTACTTTAAATGATCGAAACCGCAATAAAATTGCCCAAAGAGTATCCTGCAGTGTAGGTCCTACTAGTAATTTGTCGTTCAGTGATATTCCGGACGATGTCGCTGCTGAACCATCGAACACCACCTGTAGCTTTGTAGTTAAACTATTCTCCTTCAGGACTCCATGGTGAGGAAGATAATAGGTCTCATGATTTCTATTGTTAATTTCATTGTCTGATAGCCTTTTCATATGATGTAGTTGAATATACTCTTCCATGAACCTTTTATATAATTGGCCAAATTCTGGTTGACGCCGAAACTTTCTCTCCATTGCAAACATTCGTTGTAAAGCAACTGTATATGACTGACCAAGCGGTGGACAATCCAATTTCATCGGTAGTTGTACGATATACCGACCATCTTTGTTTTTAATGCAGGTTGATTTAAAAATATCTTCACAAGCTTGTTCTTCTGGTGTCCATGAGTGATCGTTACATACTTCTTCCTGCTCCCAAAATTTTCTTAATGTTTCCTCTAGACACTGTTCATTTCTAATCGTGACATTTAACATTTTAACTGGTAACATGTTACTTGTGGAATCCTCCCGTGGTCCACCGGCGAGCACATATCCAAACATTGTCTCATGAGCGAATATATTAGTTGTTAATTGGATACGTTTGCTTCTCAAAACATAAAAGAAATAATCGGCACCCAATAGAATATCGATTTCCTTTCGCTCAGACGTTGAATCTGCTAGTTGCAATTCTGAATATTGAGAAATTTGTAGACGTTTAATTTCATCGTTCGCTGGTAAAGTCGTGATCTTCGGTACTATGTATACCTTGACCTTCAAAAATGAAGATATATCGAACCGAGAATATATGGTAACCTTTGCACTACCTATTGTCGAAACGTTTGAGGTCGCCAGACCTTCCACTAGAATTTGACCCGCTTCACGTTTAAGG
The DNA here is from genome assembly GCA_958295665.1 of Tipula vernalis. Classification (NCBI taxonomy): domain Eukaryota; kingdom Metazoa; phylum Arthropoda; class Insecta; order Diptera; family Tipulidae; genus Tipula; species Tipula vernalis. The sequence continues at coordinate 397,377,918 of OY282559.1, forward strand.
CCAAACCGTTTCACACATGGTTGAGAAATGAATGAGGTCTGCGACCCGGAATCTAATAATAACCGACACGATTTAAATTGACCGAATTTATCCTTAACGTTGATAATAGCAGTTGGCAATATCGTGGTTCCAGCGTTGCATGTGTTTGTAATACTTGTGTTCGCTACACTCGTACTTGATTTTGGTTCCACTAACGGCATTATTGGTATATCGGCTGACATCACTACTGAATTGGTTATTGTATTATCATGGAGTAAACTATGGTGGCGACGATGACACTTAAAACAACTACTCGTACTTGGACATTGATTTGCTTTATGGCGAGTTGATAAACAATTAAAGCAAATCCTTAGTTTAGCGGCTTGTTCTCTACGTTGATTTATTTCTAAGCCCTTGAATTTGTTACATTCGTAAATTCGATGCGAATCGTTGCAATAAACACATTGTTTTATATTTGAGTCCGTTAATTTCAGCTGATGCGACCTGGCTGTACTCGGTTTTGATGTTGTATGCCTCCCCGATTCACAGGACTCCAATGCTTCACATCTATCACTTATGAACTTAAGTAACTCGTCGAAAGTAGGATACTCTTGGTTGACTGTTTTATGGGCCCAAGCTTCCTTAGTACCTGGATCCATTTTTTGTACTAGCATGTATGTTAGCCACGGGTCTCTTCCTGTAGCTTCACCTCCTAATGCTTGTATCCCTCTATGTACGTCATCGGAAACATTGCACAGATTTCTTAGTTTTTTCACGGAACCATCGTGCATCGTTGGTAATTCCAAAAAGGATTTAATCATTGAATTTAACACATATTTTCGTTTATCATACCTCTCACATAGCTTGGTCCATGCCTGTGTATAATTTGCCTCTGATACTGGTATATGTTTCACCAACTCCGCTGCCTCGCCTTCCAGTAATGTTTTTAAATATTGAAATTTTTGGGCATCATTAAATCCCAATTTAGTATGGACAGATGCCACGAACAAATCTTTAAAGCTAGGGAAATTCTCGTATTTACCTGAGAATTTTGGCAAATTCAAATTTGGCAACCGTATAAAACTATGTGGTTCTTCCGTCGTATTGTGGATGCTTTGATTTAACGAAGTGGTAAATGATGACGATACATTAGATAAAAATTCGTTTTGTTCCTTCAATAATCGAGCCATCACCGTTTCAATTTGACTCGTTTGTTTACGTTGCTGTGGTGCTACCACTGACTCTACAAATTTGGCCTTTACACCTAAGTACTTCGTCTCGATTTCCGCCATTTCTGATTGTACTTCGTATTTGCTTAACACTGTCTCACATTCGATGAAATCCGTGAATGCTCTCTCTAACAACTCTAGCCTGGATGAAATATCCGAATCCGATGTTCTCTCGTTAATTTTGTCAGCAAATGTCACCATTCGCGTAATACTTCCTTTTGCCAGCCCTCTTCTTGCTATATATTCTTTAATAATTTCTTTATCGGACATGTTAAATAATCACACTCAATCACAGTTCCCACCACAAATATAATCTGATACTAATAATATAATCGAATAATCTGATTTATTCGGAACAATTTTAACCCGATATACAATAACGACGAAGGTTACACTATTCTGACAAATGCTTATGCTATGTTATATTTAGTTTCACTTACGTGCAATTAGTTTGATGAATTGACACTCCCACGTTGGAACAATATCTTGTAAGGATATCGCTGATAAGTTCACCGTTGTGTTTGTCTCGAATAATTCGCAGCTTATGTAAGCTATTTTGCTATGTTACTCCCTCACTGGGATTAACTCGTTGCAGTGAGATCCTTCTCGAAATGTACCGACGCTAAATTCGGCTAATTGATACACCTTCACTGGGATGAACTTGTTGCTCGATCCTTCTGGCAGTTATAGACGCTAAAATTCGACTCGAAGATGGCGTCTCCACGTTGTTTCACGACAACTGATAATAGCTATTATTATACTATTTGATGTTACTCCCTCACTGGGATTAACTCGTTGCACTATTTTTCTGTAAGTTTATAGACGCTAAAATTCGATTTGAAGATGGCGTCTCCACGTTGTTTCACGAAAACTTTTAGTAATTATTATTGCAAATGGCAACCGAAAATGAATATTATACTTCGCCAATCACTGTCTCGTAATTTAAATTGAGAGTTAACCTTGGTTTGTAGCTCTGGATCATTAAACTTCACTTAAACATCGCCTTTATCTGATCCGGCTCGAAGGACCAAATTCCATATGTGCAACACACGATTAATCAAATCACCAAAATCACTTAGTGGACTGTATTTTTTCTTGTCGCTGATTCGGTGTAAAATGAAAGGCTTTATATTCACGTTATACTTTACAAAATTTATTTATTAATTAGATATTCTTCGATGTACAAATTAAACCAAATAGAATTGTTTGGTGTGAGTTTAATTTCGCCATTAAATTTTGCTTGTTTTTGGTTGAAAGAGCGTTGTTCGTGGTTGACATACAGACACAGAAGAAAATAATACGTTTTACGCTTCTTTTTATATCCATATTATTTATCTCTTCCTTTTTATATATTTGTCTCTTTTATTTTGTTTTGTGTATTTAAGCAATTTCTCGAAATATCTCGAACATAAATTTTGTTGTGAAATTGTACTAGAGTTTGCTTATGTCAATATGACAGATACAACATACAGCAACATAAGGTAATAATAATTTTCTTATACAATATAAATTTATAAATAAGTTAATGTACAATAAATATTATTTAATTTTACAGAATATTTGAACAATTGTGACAATAAGCATAATGGATATCATTTACATAGTGAATATAAGATAAGTATAAATTACATAAATTTGTTTGTGATGGTTAATCATTTATTTTGTTTTCTTTCAGGTATATATAGACATCGATTTGCGACTTCCTCATCAGACCTTCGCATGGCTAAATTATTAATTGGAGTGAAACTAAGAACATCATAATAACAAATGTAAATGAATAGTGTAACATATAAAAATTAATAAATTGTGTTTTTAGTTTTGTGATTTTAAATTTTAGAGTGTTTTCAATTTTTGTCTAGTGCTACCAAACACCGCCCTAAAACTTGTGGGCTATAGCACAGTTGATTTTCAATAAAAATGAATTTTCTAAGAAATGTTTAGAAATAATCGAGCAATCAAAATGAAAATTGTCACAGCAATTACAGGTCTCGAAACCTATTGATAGAAGTATCAACCATCGTAATCGGACCATTTTAGATTTTTGCCGCCCTAAAACTTGTGGGCTATAGCACAGTTGATTTTCAATAAAATTGAATTTTCTAAGAAATGTTTAGAAATAATCGAGCAATCAAAATGAAAATTGTCACAGCAATTACAGGTCTCGAAACCTATTGATAGAAGTATCAACCATCGTAATCGGACCATTTTAGATTTTTGCCGCCCTAAAACTTGTGGGCTATAGCACAGTTGATTTTCAATAAAATTGAATTTTCTAAGAAATGTTTAGAAATATACGAGCAATCAAAATGAAAATTGTCACAACAATTACAGGTCCCGAAACCTATTGATAGAGGTATTAACTATCGTAATCGAACCATTTTAGATTTTTGCCGCCCTAAAACTTGTGGGCTATAGCACAGTTGATTTTCAATAAAATTGAATTTTCTAAGAAATGTTTAGAAATAATCGAGCAATCAAAATGAAAATTGTCACAGCAATCACAGGTCCCGAAACCTATTGATAGAGGTATCAACCATCGTAATCGGACTATTTTAGATTTTTGCCGCCCTAAAACTTGTGGGCTATAGCACAGTTGATTTTCAATAAAATTGAATTTTCTAAGAAATGTTTAGAAATAATCGAGCAATCAAAATGAAAATTGTTAAAGCAATTATAGGTCCCGAATCCTATTATAAGATGTATCAACAATCGTAATCGGACCATTTTAGATTTTTGCCGCCCTAAAACTTATGGGCTATAGCACAGTTAATTTTCAATAAAATTGAATTTTCTAAGAAATGTTTAGAAATAATCGAGCAATCAAAATGAAAATTGTCACAGCAATTACAGGTCTCGAAACATATTGATAGAGGTATCAACCATCGTAATCGGACCATTTTAGATTTTTGCCGCCCTAAAACTTGTGGGCTATAGCACAGTTGATTTTCAATAAAATTGAATTTTCTAAGAAATGTTTAGATATAATCGAGCAATCAAAATGAAAATTGTCACAGCAATTACAGGTCCCGAAACCTATTGATAGAGGTATCAACCATCGTAATCGGACCATTTTAGATTTTTGCCGCCCTAAAACTTGTGGGCTATAGCACAGTTGATTTTCAATAAAATTGAATTTTCTAAGAAATGTTTAGAAATAATCGAGCAATCAAAATGAAAATTGTCACAGCAATTACAGGTCTCGAAACCTATTGATAGAAGTATCAACCATCGTAATCGGACCATTTTAGATTTTTGCCGCCCTAAAACTTGTGGGCTATAGCACAGTTGATTTTCAATAAAATTGAATTTTCTAAGAAATGTTTAGAAATAATCGAGCAATCAAAATGAAAATTGTTAAAGCAATTATAGGTCCCGAAACCTATTATTAGAGGTATCAACAATCGTAATCCGACCATTTTAGATTTTTGCCGCCCTAAAACTTGTGGGCTATAGCACAGTTGATTTTCAATAAAATTGAATTTTCTAAGAAATGTTTAGAAATAATCGAGCAATCAAAATGAAAATTATCACAACAATTACAGGTCCCGAAACCTATTAATAGAGATATCAACCATCGTAATCGAACCATTTTAGATTTTTGACGCCCAAAAACTTGTGGGCTATAGCACAGTTAATTTTAAATCAAATTGAATTTTCTAAGAAATGTTTAGAAATAATCGAGCAATCAAAATAAAAATTGTCACAGCAAATATAGGTAACGAAACCTATTGATAGAGGTATCAACCATCATAATCGGACCATTTTAGATTTTTGCCGCCGTAAAACTTGAGGGCTATAGCACAGTTGAATTTCAATAAAATTGAATTTTCTAAGAAATGTTTAGAAATATACGAGCAATCAAAATGAAAATTGTCACAGCAATTACAGGTCCCGAAACCTATTTATAGAGGTACCAACCATCGTTATCGGACCATTTTAGATTTTTGCCGCCCTAAAACTTGTGGGCTATAGCACAGTTGATTTTCAAGAAAATTAAATTTTCTAAGAAATGTTTAGAAATAATCGAGTAATCAAAATGAAAATTGTCACAGCAATTACAGGTCCCGAAACCTATTTATAGAGGTACCAACCATCGTAATCGGACCATTTTAGATTTTTGCCGCCCTAAAACTTGTGGGCTATAGCACAGTTGATTTTCAAGAAAATTAAATTTTCTAAGAAATGTTTAGAAATAATCGAGTAATCAAAATGAAAATTGACACAGCAATTACAGGTCCCGAAACCTATTTATAGAGGTACCAACAATCGTAATCGGACCATTTTAGATTTTTGCCGCTCTAAAACTTGTGGGCTATAGCACAGTTGATTTTCAAGAAAATTCAATTTTCTAAGAAATGTTTAGAAATAATCAAGCAATCAAAATAAAAATTGTCACAGCAAATATAGGTAACGAAACCTATTGATAGAGGTACCAACCATCGTAATCGGACCATTTTAGATTTTTGCCGCCCTAAAACTTGTGGGCTATAGCACAGTTGATTTTCAAGGAAATTCAATTTTCTAAGACATGTTTAGAAATAATCGAGTAATCAAAATGAAAATTGTCACAGCAATTACAGGTCCCGAAACCTATTTATAGAGGTACCCACCATCGTAATCGGACCATTTTAGATTTTTGCCGCCCTAAAACTTGTGGGCTATAGCACAGTTGATTTTCAAGAAAATTAAATTTTCTAAGAAATGTTTAGAAATAATCGAGTAATCAAAATGAAAATTGACACAGCAATTATAGGTCCCGAAACCTATTTATAGAGGTACCAACCATCGTAATCGGACCATTTTAGATTTTTGCCGCCCTAAAACTTGTGGGCTATAGCACAGTTGATTTTCAAGAAAATTCAATTTTCTAAGACATGTTTAGAAATAATCGAGCAATCAAAATGAAAATTGTCGCAGCAATTATAGGTCCCGAAACCTATTATTAGAGGTATCAACAATCGTAATCGGACCATTTTAGATTTTTGCCGCCCTAAAACTTATGGGCTATAGCACAGTTAAATTTCAATAAAATTGAATTTTCAAAGAAATTTTTAGAAATAAACGAGCAATCAAAATGAAAATTGTCACAGCAATTACAGGTTCCGAAACCTATTGATAGAGGTATCAACCATCGTAATCGGACCATTTTAGCTTTCTGCCGCCCAAAAACTTGTGGGCTATAGCATAAAAATAAATTTTCTAAGAAATGTTTAGAAATAATCGAGCAATCAAAATGAAAATTGTCACAACAATTACAGGTCCCGAAACCTATTGATAGAGGTACCAACCATCGTAATCGGACCATTTAAATTATTGCCGACCTAAAACTTGTGGGCTATAGCACAGTTGATTTTCAATAAAATTGAATTTTCTAAGAAATGTTTAGAAATAATCGAGCAATCAAAATGAAAATTGTCACAGCAATTACAGGTCCCGAAACCTATTGATAGAGCTATCAACCATCGTAATCGGGCCATTTTAGATTTTTGCCGCTCAAAAACTTGTGGGCTATAGCACAGTTAATTTTCAATAAAATTGAATTTTCTAAGAAATGTTTAGAAATAATCGAGCAATCAAAATGAAAATTGTCACAGCAATTACAGGTCCCGAAAACTATTGATAGAGGTATCAACCATCGTAATCGGACCATTTTAGAATTTTGCCGCCCAAAAACTTGTGGGCTATAGCACAGTTAATTTTCAATAAAATTAAATTTTCTAAGAAACGTTTAGAAATAATCGAGCAATCAAAATGAAAATTGTCACAGCAATTACAGGTCCCGAAAACTATTGATAGAGGTATCAACCATCGTAATCGGACTATTTTATATTTTTGCCGCCCTAAAACTTGTGGGCTATAGCACAGTTAATTTTCAATAAAATTGAATTTTCTAAGAAATGTTTAGAAATAAACGAGCAATCAAAATGAAAATTGTCACAGCAATTACAGGTCTCGAAACCTATTGATAGAAGTATCAACCATCGTAATCGGACCATTTTAGATTTTTGCCGCCCTAAAACTTGTGGGCTATAGCACAGTTGATTTTCAATAAAATTGAATTTTCTAAGAAATGTTTAGAAATATACGAGCAATCAAAATGAAAATTGTCACAGCAATTACAGGTCCCGAAACCTATTGATAGAGATATCAACCATCGTAATCGGACCATTTTAGATTTTTGCCGCCCAAAAACTTGTGGGCTATAGCACAGTTAATTTTCAATCAAATTGAATTTTCTAAGAAATGTTTAGAAATAATCGAGCAATCAAAATAAAAATTGTCACAACAATTACAGGTCCCGAAACCTATTGATAGAGGTATTAACTATCGTAATCGAACCATTTTAGATTTTTGCCGCCCTAAAACTTGTGGGCTATAGCACAGTTGATTTTCAATAAAATTGAATTTTCTAAGAAATGTTTAGAAATAATCGAGCAATCAAAATGAAAATTGTCACAGCAATCACAGGTCCCGAAACCTATTGATAGAGGTATCAACCATCGTAATCGGACTATTTTAGATTTTTGCCGCCCTAAAACTTGTGGGCTATAGCACAGTTGATTTTCAATAAAATTGAATTTTCTAAGAAATGTTTAGAAATAATCGAGCAATCAAAATGAAAATTGTTAAAGCAATTATAGGTCCTGAAACCTATTATAAGATGTATCAACAATCGTAATCGGACCATTTTAGATTTTTGCCGCCCTAAAACTTATGGGCTATAGCACAGTTAATTTTCAATAAAATTGAATTTTCTAAGAAATGTTTAGAAATAATCGAGCAATCAAAATGAAAATTGTCACAGCAATTACAGGTCTCGAAACCTATTGATAGAAGTATCAACCATCGTAATCGGACCATTTTAGATTTTTGCCGCCCTAAAACTTGTGGGCTATAGCACAGTTGATTTTCAATAAAATTGAATTTTCTAAGAAATGTTTAGAAATATACGAGCAATCAAAATGAAAATTGTCACAGCAATTACAGGTCCCGAAACCTATTGATAGAGATATCAACCATCGTAATCGGACCATTTTAGATTTTTGCCGCCCAAAAACTTGTGGGCTATAGCACAGTTAATTTTCAATCAAATTGAATTTTCTAAGAAATGTTTAGAAATAATCGAGCAATCAAAATAAAAATTGTCACAACAATTACAGGTCCCGAAACCTATTGATAGAGGTATTAACTATCGTAATCGAACCATTTTAGATTTTTGCCGCCCTAAAACTTGTGGGCTATAGCACAGTTGATTTTCAATAAAATTGAATTTTCTAAGAAATGTTTAGAAATAATCGAGCAATCAAAATGAAAATTGTCACAGCAATCACAGGTCCCGAAACCTATTGATAGAGGTATCAACCATCGTAATCTGACTATTTTAGATTTTTGCCGCCCTAAAACTTGTGGGCTATAGCACAGTTGATTTTCAATAAAATTGAATTTTCTAAGAAATGTTTAGAAATAATCGAGCAATCAAAATGAAAATTGTTAAAGCAATTATAGGTCCCGAAACCTATTATAAGATGTATCAACAATCGTAATCGGACCATTTTAGATTTTTGCCGCCCTAAAACTTATGGGCTATAGCACAGTTAATTTTCAATAAAATTGAATTTTCTAAGAAATGTTTAGAAATAATCGAGCAATCAAAATGAAAATTGTCACAGCAATTACAGGTCTCGAAACATATTGATAGAGGTATCAACCATCGTAATCGGACCATTTTAGATTTTTGCCGCCCTAAAACTTGTGGGCTATAGCACAGTTGATTTTCAATAAAATTGAATTTTCTAAGAAATGTTTAGAAATAATCGAGCAATCAAAATGAAAATTGTCACAGCAATTACAGGTCCCGCAACCTATTGATAGAGGTATCAACCATCGTAATCGGACTATTTTAGATTTTTGCCGCCCTAAAACTTGTGGGCTATAGCACAGTTGATTTTCAATAAAATTGAATTTTCTAAGAAATGTTTAGAAATAATCGAGCAATCAAAATGAAAATTGTCACAGCAATTACAGGTCTCGAAACCTATTGATAGAAGTATCAACCATCGTAATCGGACCATTTTAGATTTTTGCCGCCCTAAAACTTGTGGGCTATAGCACAGTTGATTTTCAATAAAATTGAATTTTCTAAGAAATGTTTAGAAATAATCGAGCAATCAAAATGAAAATTGTTAAAGCAATTATAGGTCTCGAAACCTATTATTAGAGGTATCAACAATCGTAATCCGACCATTTTAGATTTTTGCCGCCCTAAAACTTGTGGGCTATAGCACAGTTGATTTTCAATAAAATTGAATTTTCTAAGAAATGTTTAGAAATAATCGAGCAATCAAAATGAAAATTATCACAACAATTACAGGTCCCGAAACCTATTAATAGAGATATCAACCATCGTAATCGAACCATTTTAGATTTTTGACGCCCAAAAACTTGTGGGCTATAGCACAGTTAATTTTAAATCAAATTGAATTTTCTAAGAAATGTTTAGAAATAATCGAGCAATCAAAATAAAAATTGTCACAGCAAATATAGGTAACGAAACCTATTGATAGAGGTATCAACCATCATAATCGGACCATTTTAGATTTTTGCCGCCGTAAAACTTGAGGGCTATAGCACAGTTGAATTTCAATAAAATTGAATTTTCTAAGAAATGTTTAGAAATATACGAGCAATCAAAATGAAAATTGTCACAGCAATTACAGGTCCCGAAACCTATTTATAGAGGTACCAACCATCGTTATCGGACCATTTTAGATTTTTGCCGCCCTAAAGCTTGTGGGCTATAGCACAGTTGATTTTCAAGAAAATTAAATTTTCTAAGAAATGTTTAGAAATAATCGAGTAATCAAAATGAAAATTGTCACAGCAATTACAGGTCCCGAAACCTATTTATAGAGGTACCAACCATCGTAATCGGACCATTTTAAATTTTTGCCGCCCTAAAACTTGTGGGCTATAGCACAGTTGATTTTCAAGAAAATTAAATTTTCTAAGAAATGTTTAGAAATAATCGAGTAATCAAAATGAAAATTGACACAGCAAATACAGGTCCCGAAACCTATTTATAGAGGTACCAACCATCGTAATCGGACCATTTTAGATTTTTGCCGCCCTAAAACTTGTGGGCTATAGCACAGTTGATTTTCAAGAAAATTCAATTTTCTAAGAAATGTTTAGAAATAATCGAGCAATCAAAATGAAAATTGTCACAGCAATTACAGGTTCCGAAACCTATTGATAGAGGTATCAACCATCGTAATCGGACCATTTTAGATTTTTGCCGCCCTAAAACTTGTGGGCTATAGCATGAAAATAAATTTTCTAAGAAATGTTTAGAAATAATCGAGCAATCAAAATGAAAATTGACACAGCAAATACAGGTCCCGAAACCTATTGATAGAGGTACTAACCATCGTAATCGGACCATTTTAGATTTTTGCCGCCCTAAAACTTGTGGGCTATAGCACAGTTGATTTTCAAGAAAATTAAATTTTCTAAGAAATGTTTGGAAACAATCGAGCAATCAAAATGAAAATTGTCACAGCAATTACAGGTCCTGAAACCTATTGATAGAGGTATCAACCATCGTAATCAGGCCATTTTAGATTTTTGCCGCTCAAAAACTTGTGGGCTATAGCACAGTTAATTTTCAATAAAATTAAATTTTCTAAGAAACGTTTAGAAATAATCGAGCAATCAAAATGAAAATTGTCACAGCAATTACAGGTCCCGAAAACTATTGATAGAGGTATCAACCATCGTAATCTGACTATTTTATATTTTTGCCGCCCAAAAACTTGTGGGCTATAGCACAGCTAATTTTCAATAAAATTGAATTTTCTAAGAAATGTTTAGAAATAATCGAGCAATCAAAATGAAAATTGTTAAAGCAATTATAGGTCCCGAAACCTATTATAAGATGTATCAACAATCGTAATCGGACCATTTTAGATTTTTGCCGCCCTAAAACTTGTGGGCTATAGCACAGTTGATTTTCAATAAAATTCAATTTTCTAAGAAATGTTTAGAAATAATCGAGCAATCAAAATGAAAATTGTCACAGCAATTACAGGTTCCGAAACCTATTGATAGAGGTATCAACCATCGTAATCGGACCATTTTAGATTTTTGCCGCCCAAAAACTTGTGGGCTATAGCATGAAAATAAATTTTCTAAGAAATGTTTAGAAATAATCGAGCAATCAAAATGAAAATTGTCACAACAATTACAGGTCCCGAAACCTATTGATAGAGGTACCAACCATCGTAATCGGACCATTTAAATTATTGCCGACCTAAAACTTGTGGGCTATAGCACAGTTGATTTTAAATCAAATTGAATTTTCTAAGAAATGTTTAGAAATAATCGAGCAATCAAAATAAAAATTGTCACAGCAAATATAGGTAACGAAACCTATTGATAGAGGTATCAACCATCATAATCGGACCATTTTAGATTTTTGCCGCCGTAAAACTTGAGGGCTATAGCACAGTTGAATTTCAATAAAATTGAATTTTCTAAGAAATGTTTAGAAATATACGAGCAATCAAAATGAAAATTGTCACAGCAATTACAGGTCCCGAAACCTATTTATAGAGGTACCAACCATCGTTATCGGACCATTTTAGATTTTTGCCGCCCTAAAACTTGTGGGCTATACCACAGTTGATTTTCAAGAAAATTAAATTTTCTAAGAAATGTTTAGAAATAATCGAGTAATCAAAATGAAAATTGTCACAGCAATTACAGGTCCCGAAACCTATTTATAGAGGTACCAACCATCGTAATCGGACCATTTTAGATTTTTGCCGCCCTAAAACTTGTGGGCTATAGCACAGTTGATTTTCAAGAAAATTAAATTTTCTAAGAAATGTTTAGAAATAATCGAGTAATCAAAATGAAAATTGACACAGCAAATACAGGTCCCGAAACCTATTTATAGAGGTACCAACCATCGTAATCGGACCATTTTAGATTTTTGCCGCCCTAAAACTTGTGGGCTATAGCACAGTTGATTTTCAAGAAAATTCAATTTTCTAAGAAATGTTTAGAAATAATCGAGCAATCAAAATGAAAATTGTCACAGCAATTACAGGTTCCGAAACCTATTGATAGAGGTATCAACCATCGTAATCGGACCATTTTAGATTTTTGCCGCCCAAAAACTTGTGGGCTATAGCATGAAAATAAATTTTCTAAGAAATGTTTAGAAATAATGGAGCAATGAAAATGAAAATTGTCACAGCAATTACAGGTCCTGACACCTATTGATAGAGGTATCAACCATCGTAATCGGGCCATTTTAGATTTTTGCTGCTCAAAAACTTGTGGGCTATAGCACAGTTAATTTTCAATAAAATTAAATTTTCTAAGAAACGTTTAGAAATAATCGAGCAATCAAAATGAAAATTGTCACAGCAATTACAGGTCCCGAAAACTATTGATAGAGGTATCAACCATCGTAATCAGACTAAGCTAATTTTCAATAAAATTGAATTTTCTAAGAAATGTTTAGAAATAATCGAGCAATCAAAATGAAAATTGTTTTAACAATTATAGGTCCCTAAACCTATTATAAGATGTATCAACAATCGTAATCAGACCATTTTAGATTTTTGCCGCCCTAAAACTTGTGGGCTATAGCACAGTTGATTTTCAATAAAATTGAATTTTCTAAGAAATGTTTAGAAATAATCGAGCAATCAAAATGAAAATTGTCGCAGCAATTATACATCCCGAAACCTATTATTAGATGTATCAACAATCGTAATCCGACCATTTTAGATTTTTGCCGCCCTAAAACTTGTGGGCTATAGCACAGTTGATTTTCAATAAAATTGAATTTTCTAAGAAATGTTTAGAAATAATCGAGCAATCAAAATGAAAATTGTTTAAGCAATTATAGGTCCCGAAACCTATTATTAGAGGTATCAACAATCGTAATCCGACCATTTTAGATTTTTGCCGCCCTAAAACTTGTGGGCTATAACACAGTTGATTTTCAATAAAATTGAATTTTCTAAGAAATGTTTAGAAATAATCGAGCAATCAAAATGAAAATTATCACAACAATTACAGGTCCCGAAACCTATTAATAGAGATATCAACCATCGTAATCGAACCATTTTAGATTTTTGACGCCCAAAAACTTGTGGGCTATAGCACAGTTAATTTTAAATCAAATTGAATTTTCTAAGAAATGTTTAGAAATAATCGAGCCATCAAAATAAAAATTGTCACAGCAAATATAGGTAACGAAACCTATTGATAGAGGTATCAACCATCATAATCGGACCATTTTAGATTTTTGCCGCCGTAAAACTTGAGGGCTATAGCACAGTTGAATTTCAATAAAATTGAATTTTCTAAGAAATGTTTAGAAATATACGAGCAATCAAAATGAAAATTGTCACAGCAATTACAGGTCCCGAAACCTATTTATAGAGGTACCAACCATCGTTATCGGACCATTTTAGATTTTTGCCGCCCTAAAACTTGTGGGCTATAGCACAGTTGATTTTCAAGAAAATTAAATTTTCTAAGAAATGTTTAGAAATAATCGAGTAATCAAAATGAAAATTGTCACAGCAATTACAGGTCCCGAAACCTATTTATAGAGGTACCAACCATCGTAATCGGACCATTTTAGATTTTTGCCGCCCTAAAACTTGTGGGCTATAGCCCTAAAACTTGTGGGCACAGTTGATTTTCAAGAAAATTAAATTTTCTAAGAAATGTTTAGAAATAATCGAGTAATCAAAATGAAAATTGACACAGCAATTACAGGTCCCGAAACCTATTTATAGAGGTACCAACCATCGTAATCGGACCATTTTAGATTTTTGCCGCCCTAAAACTTGTGGGCTATAATAGCACAGTTGATTTTCAAGAAAATTCAATTTTCTAAGAAATGTTTAGAAATAATCGAGCAATCAAAATGAAAATTGTCACAGCAATTACAGGTTCCGAAACCTATTGATAGAGGTATCAACCATCGTAATCGGACCATTTTAGCTTTTTGCCGCCCAAAAACTTGTGGGCTATAGCATGAAAATAAATTTTCTAAGAAATGTTTAGAAATAATGGAGCAATCAAAATGAAAATTGTCACAGCAATTACAGGTCCTGAAACCTATTGATAGAGGTATCAACCATCGTAATCGGGCCATTTTAGATTTTTGCCGCTCAAAAACTTGTGGGCTATAGCACAGCTAATTTTCAATAAAATTGAATTTTCTAAGAAATGTTTAGAAATAATCGATCAATCAAAATAAAAATTGTCACAGCAATTACAGGTTTTTGCCGCCCAAAATCTTATGGGCTATTGCACAGGTAATTTTCAATAAAATTGAATTTTCTAAGAAATGTTTAGAAATAATGGAGCAATCAAAATTGAAAATTGTCACAGCAATTACAGGTCCCGAAACCTATTGATAGAGGTAAAATCGAGAAGCCATGGCAAAAAACGGAAAAAACAATTATAGGTGAAAATGACAGTATTAGCGAGTTTGATTTGGATTGTCAAAAATAACTGTTTGGTTTAATAAAAAATTTTAAATATATCTAATCGGAAAATAAATTCTAAATACAAAATAAGGAAATCACCAGAAAATCAAATAGACAGATAATTTTATCGAATAAATTTAAACAATTGTACAGTGAAAGTCTTGAGCTTATTCTAAACTATAAAAGCTCATAGAGTTCTTTAACTTAAGAAGATATAATAAAGAAGCTCAAATATCGAAATATGGCGTAAAAAATTAGCTTCAAATCTAGAAAATTACAATTATTTGTCATTTTGATAAATTTGCCAACATTTCTTAGAATTTTGACAACAACAACATTTCACACTGATTTATTTCAAATGTTGATGTAAAATAAAAATTTACAATAAATGGTAGAATCTAAAACCGAGTTACTTTAGCTTTTTTTTAAGATAATTTAATCGTTGTTTGTTTCGGGCCAATTCTAAACTTTAAAAGGTTCTAAAGTTTCTAAACTGAAGAAAATATTGTAAATAAGCTGAAGCTTCACCAGATGTGGTGAAAGAGCTAGAAAATCATAAAAATTGGAAATTGTAATAAATTTAACAACAATAATGCATTTGTTAGGACTTTGACAACAACAACATTCCACACTGTTTAATTTTAAAATTTGATGTTAAATGTATATTTACAATAAATAGTAGAATCTGATACCGAATTGCATAAATTTCATCTAATTGTTGTCTAATGTTGAGCTTATTTTAAATTTCGAAAGTACATTAAGCTCTTCCACCTAAGTAAATGTGATAAAGATATTTTACTTTTCCCAAATGTGACGAAAGAGTTAAACTTAACGTTACAAAATCAGTGAAATTCTTCAGATTTTCATAACAACAATACTTCACACTGATTTATTTAAAAACTTGTTGTAAAATGAATAGTTTTAATTAATAGTGGAATCTTAAACCAAATTACTTAAATTTGGTTTTCAGATAATATATCGTGGTCTAGGTTATTTTAAACTTCAGAAGAAAGCCCTTTAATCTTAGAATTTGGGCAATATGTGGAAAGGTTTAACTCTAACCTTTTTTTTTGTTTTTTTTTTATTAGGCCTTGGCTCCTACAAAAATTAGAGCCATATTGCCAAAAGTTCAAACTTGTACAATTGTTATTTACATCGTTTTATTGCCTAATTCAATTTTAACCAAAAAATATTTAATCTTTAAAATGGATCCGAATTACTCCCTACACATATTCTGTCGGCTACTGCTTATTTTGTATCATATAGCTATTCCACTCATCCTAATAAATTCATACATTTCCTTATAAGCCAAAGAACCACCCTCATTCATTAAATCACTTAGATTTCTTGCATTCCGAAGGATGTTGAACTTAGATCTATATTGGCTATATCTGGGACAAGCCACCCTCCACACTACCACACAACTCACAATCTTTGTCCTCACTCAAATGACGTTTCCACAAGCATTCCTTCCAGTTTTCATGGTTGAGCCTGATTCTCTCAATAGTTCGCAACATTCCGTATCTCCTTTGAGCTCCTTAAAGAACGGAATTCTCAAAGGAGTACCACGGAGCACTCTGTACTTCATTCCTTTCGTTAGACTTTCTCGTTAAATTCACTCTCCCATTTTCTCCACAGATTCATCTGAAACATTCGAAGTACGTCTCTTGCATCCTTCTTTCGTACTCCTGAACCATGTCATTCAATGTACCCTTTTTTGCTAACATATCGGCTCTTTCATTTTCTTCGATCTGTCTATGTGATGGGATCCATTGTATGGTCATATCACGTTGACAGTCTCGAACGCATTCAAAAATCAAATCGACATACACATTGTCTTCCCTTCCACCTCCACATTTTAGCAAACATAATCCACTCTGGGAATCGGAAAATTTTACTATTTTCCTTTCCCCTTTATTCACAGCCAGTTTAATTTCTTCAAACATTCCAATCAGTTCAGCGTTCACTATACAGATGCTTTTCACATATTCAATGTTTATAAAAGCAGGTTTTGGCGAATGCTGACAACTTGTATCCGTTTAGTTCGCTTAACATTACATTTAACGTACCACAAAACATAAATGGGATGATGTTCGAGCAGCACAAATGTTCAGTGGTATTATTGTTGCAATCAAAATGTTGTAATTGGCGAAACCTAAAATTAAATTATTAATTATGTTTCTACAATGTCAAATTGAATTATTATAATATATTTTATACGATATGTAAAATTTGTAGTTATGTCAAAGTCCATCAAATTAGTCTTGATGAATAAAAGTGTATTATTTTTACGAATATGTCACAAAATATGAATACTTCGTTAGAGGACTCCTACCTACTTCAGTAGTGAGTCCCTTTCGGTTCTGGTAGAATAAATGAGGAGCTCATTATATTTAACACATCGACACGATTATCAGGACAACGAAACACGTCACGTTAACTAATTTTCGTTCTCTAAACCCAAAACCAAGTTTTCCTTATCTGACACATAAATTATGAATTTTATTTTCATTTTCATACAATTTTAATTTTGTGTGAAACACGTTTAAAATATGTATAATACAAAACCATACATATTTGGAATGACTGAATTATATGGAATCACAAAAAAAAAAAAATATTAAAACATAAATAAAACAATAGATATGGATACATTCAGATAAACATAAAATTTAAAATCCAAAGTATGTTAATAAAATAGTTTTTATGTATACATATGTACGTATATGTTTAAATGCTTATTAACATATTATGTATATTTTATGTTACACATTTAAAAAATAAAAATTTAAATTCTATTATTTTTATAGAATTTGCATTCTGAGGCTTTTATTTTTATGTATGAAATAAAGCTTTCATGAGTAACAAATATTCACGCAAATTAGAATATTTTTTTTCGCTTCCATTTCATAATTTACGTCAGTTTAAATTTTTATGTATACGGCTTACATTAAAATAAAAAAAATAAAAATTTTTAAATTACGAATGATATGCAATAAACATATTTTACTCGAGTACGAGATAATTGAAATATTTTAGTTTTATGACATTTTACAATATTTAATATCATGTGATTTAGAAAATTATTTTCGAACGAGAAAATTTAGTAAACGAAATTTATTGTGTTTTCCAATTTGTATTTAATTGTCTTGTTACATTTTTAACAGGTATTTTAAAGTGACATTTCAGTGATCGTTTTATTGTTTGTTTTCATAAAATGTTTACGCAAAAGATTAGAGTCGGAAAATTAAATTAGTCTTCAATACATATGTATATACCATATATATACATTGTTTAATAATCACAAAAATGATTAACTACACAGGTACAATGCACCGTTATAACAAAAAGTAAAAACACGTCCAAGGAAATGAGGAAATTAATAATGAAGCTAAGAGCTGAGGGAAATTCGCTAAAAGCCCTGAGAGTAGAATTACTGGGAGACCTAGGAAATTTGATAATGTTGAAACTGAAATCATTGTGCGCAAAGTAAAGGTTGATCCTAAAGTTTCGGCAAATAAAATTTTAAAAGAAATAAGTATAAGATTGCTATAGAAGTCGCATTGCCAGAAGAAAACCATTTATAAATAAAATAAATGCAAGGAAAAGACTAATACTACAGTGAACATTTTTAGAACTCTGTGATATTTAATATCCACGAGTTTGGAGGACACCTAGTATGAGCTAAAAAAACAAAATATGATTGAGATTACAAAACACAGAGGAATAGCGTTAATATACGGGGGTATATGTCAGAGAAAAGCATTCTTGGTCACAATATAAATAGTAGATAGAAGCTTAAGCGGCCGCCTCAAATCGAGCGGGCTAAAATTTAAACAACAACTCCAAAGAAGTTGATGGATTCAATGGCAAGGAGAATGGCAGCACTTATTAAATCTTAAAACGGACCCACCTTGTATTCAATAATTATTTCGTTTAATTATGTTCAATATTCTAAAACTGTATATGTGCACTTTTGCATCATATTTTTAGAAGTTTCTTCTATGATATTTTTAGAATAATAAAAAATATGACATTAAGCTGATATTGCATTCACTAAAGCTAAAAAATGTTTACTGTATACAAACTTTTGCACATTATCAACTACAACATTAAAGTCATCATTATCTTTTTGATATCGTGCTAATTTATCAGTGCCATCATACAAAAGTCGTACAAATAACTAAATACAGTTGTTACGTGTACACATGTTATCGACGAGTTGACTAATTGCAAGTGGAAGCCCTCAAATCCATGATATCCTATTCTACTTCCAGTCAAAGATATGGAAACCAACACTAACCGTTGCGAGGCCGTCTTTATCTTTAAGCTATATTAGCCCCTTTTTGGCAAATAGTCCAAGCGCCAAGTCGAAGAAATGGCCAAATCCAAGCTTTACAGAATTCTGAAGTAAATTTTTAGACGTAGAATTTTAAAATAATATTTTACGAACCCCCGAAGGGTAGAAGTGTGTAAAAATTCGATCGTGAAACGCAAAAAACATTCTTATTTAAGTTTATCGCTAAAATAGATTCTACGATTCAAATTGAACCTTTTACACACAACATTTTACACTTTAAATTCAACATTTTTCTTAAGATTTCTTCAGTCTTCTATGGAAATGGAATTCTAAAATAATTTTTGTATTAAGTTCTGGAATATAGATCAGGAGGAAACTTGGCCGTTTATTAACCAATTGTAATGAAATTTTATATTTCCATGAAAATGCAAACATAAAATGTTTTTTAATAAGTGTATAGAATATGGCCAATCCAAATGGAACTTGGCTATTTCTAAACCGATTTTCTCTCCGAAATCGATTCCATCTCCTCAAACGTTGCGGCCGTAATTATTGTTCATTAGAATCTTCGAAAAAAATTTGTCGTCAGTCTTTTGTGTTTGTAAATTAATTTGTATTTTCAACATTATATTACTTCTGGGTTTTTTCGACCTAATAAGCCAAATCATTATTCACGTCATTTTACGTAAATATTTCATTAACACAAATGGCGTGTATAGTTCACAATACAATACAAGTTGCAGGCGTACAAATAACGGCTGTCCATCGTGGTTTCACTAAAAATTTAAACCGTTATTTGAATGATCAAGAAATATGGACGCAATCCGATGCAATCCTCCAGAACTGTTTGGTCATTTCCCTAAAATAAATTAAAAAATCATTTTAGAATATCATTTTCATAACACAGGTCGAATTTCAACAAAATTGGTTATGAAACGGCCAAGTTTCATCCTGATCTACATTCCAGAACTTCATCTAAAAATCATTTTAGAATTCCAATTTCCCAAAAATATTTTACACATCCTCACATATCCCATATTTTCCATTTCCCACATTGCAATAAATGCCGCTAATGAGATAAAAATTTACAAGGATCTACTAGAAAATAAAATATCATCTGGTATGTGTCCTGACCCGGGAATAGTACACAATCTGCATAACTGATTAAAAACAATTTGATTATCTTAAAAAGCACAACCATATAAGAACAATTATGCCTTCAATATTTTGAGCAAGTTAAGCTTGTATCAGCAACAACGCAGCACAGGGGAGTGGGACGAGAGACATTCCTCCGGCGAAAAGGCGATACAGGAATCGCCGCTCGGCGCTCCGAATTCTCGAGAAGTGGGCTGCGACCCCCGAGGGGCAGCTTACGGAAGAGCAAAGAAGATCAGTAGCTTGGGCAAGGAGCACTGTGGGCTGCGTAAGCTCGGAAAGGGACCATATGTCGAAAAGACAGCGGTCCCAGGACGAGGTGGAAGTAGTCAACAGCAAGCGGGCCAAGTTGGTGACTGAAAAGAAGCCGAGCTCCAACTCAGGGACAAAGCTGTTCAGCGAGGTCCTGAGGGAGCATGTGTTGATGCTAGCCGTCATTGACGAAAGTCAAGAAGATGGGAGCATCACGGCGGAAAAATAAAGGTTGGTGTATAATGCACTCAACCTCGTCTTTTTAAAGGTCCTGGGTGAAAATCCGGGACCACCCCCATCCTGCAGAGATGCGGGATGGTATCAAGGGCGTGTAAAGATGACTGCATGCTCGGACTCTAGATCTGTGGATCTGTACAAAAAGGCGATAGCCAAAGTAGGGGAGGTGTGGCCAGGCGCAAAGCTTGCGGCAGTTAGCCGGGAGGAAATTCCCAGCAGGCCGCGGGTACGTGTATGGCTGCCATCCGAACCGGCTAGCCCGGACGGGGCTTTGGAAATCATTCAGGCCAGTAACCCGAATCTTCCGACAGGAAATTAAAAGATCGTCAAGCAGGAGGAGGCCAAGGGGGGCTCGAAATTATCAATCATGGTGATAAATAAGGAGTCCCTTGCCCTCCTTCACAAAACGAAGGGAGTAATTGACTTCGGTTTCGGGTCAATTACTCTCAACGTTTATAAGAAGGATGGGGCGGAAGCGCGTACGGGAGGCCAACCGGAGGACGGTGGCAACCCGCCCAGGCCTGAAGGGGGTACCAGCAGCATGGGGGAAGAAGCTGAGGGTAGGGG
Organism: Tipula vernalis; assembly: GCA_958295665.1. Classification (NCBI taxonomy): domain Eukaryota; kingdom Metazoa; phylum Arthropoda; class Insecta; order Diptera; family Tipulidae; genus Tipula; species Tipula vernalis. Next base: position 397,399,157 of record OY282559.1, read on the forward strand.
AGAGAGTGAAGCCGGCGACCTTGGTAGGGCAAGGACTCTCTCGAAGGATGAGGAGGTGCACATAAGCGAAGGAGCTGGTGTACCGATGGAGGAGGATGTCGACAGCCCGGCCACACGGGGAGGCACTGACAAGTCCTCTATTGAGGGTACGAGGGGTGGCGAGACGGGCGTATCCGGCGCATCCCAAATTACCGGGAATTAATATTCCTGCGGTAGCAGGAATTTATCATGGAGGTAGGTAGAGGTGAAATGGTTATGATTAAGATAACTCAAATTAACCTTCACCATTCTAAGGCTGCTTCGGCAGCTCTACTCCTCAGGCTGACTAGTTCGGGTGAGGATGTGATACTAATCCAAGAACCTTGGATTAACAACAACAGGATCTGTGGCCTCAGAACCAAGGGGTATAAAATTATATCCTCTAGTAAGTCTGGGAAGATCAGATCTTGTATTCTTGGGAAAAATAATATTAATCTTTTCCTTCTCTCTCAATACAGCAATGGTGACACTGCTGCAGTTAGCCTGGAAGTAGGCACTTGTAGATTCTGGCTAGTTTCAGCCTACATGGACCGGGAGAAGGAGGTTCCTCCGGATAACCTGGAGGAGCTGATCCGTAAAGCGGAACAATCAAAGGTAGGTGTGGTACTGGGAGTGGATGCTAATGCGCATCACACTATCTGGGGAAGCACAGACATTAATGAAAGAGGTGAGTCGATTTTGATTATTTGATGAGTACTAACCTTTCAGTGTGTAATATTGGGCGGGAACCCACATTTATTACTAGTAACAGGTAGGAGGTTCTAGACGTGACCCTTTTTTTTTTTTTTTTTTTTTTTTTTTTTTTTTTTTTTTTCGTCCCTGCCCAAAAGCGGCTAGCACTACGACCTAAAAGATCTTTTGTGCTGTTGGGTACTGTTACTCCAGGAGCTTCTCCACCTCTCTAATAAAGGCGAGAATGCTGTTTATAGAGGCCAATTTACATTTCTCCGGGGTCAGATACCTCTCTTCAAAATGAATCCACCTCCGTGTGCACAGAGCAACACACTCACATAGTATGTGTTCTGCGGTTTCTGTCTCTTCCAAATAGAGTCGGCACTCCGTCTCTGTGGACAGGTTCATTTTGTTCAAATGATATCTCAGGTTACAGTGACCTGAGAGAAAACTCACAAGTTTCCTAATATTTCCTTTGCTGAAATTGATCGCCAAATTTTTGTGGTGAAATGGTCTGATCAAAGATTTGGCTTGTCTAAGGCCGGGAATACAGTTCCAATAAGTCAAGCACTGTATTTTTTCCCATTTACTGATTGTGTAGGTTGCAGAAGCCCACGGGATACCACAAAAAGGCTCAGGGCCAATGAGTGTAGTCGACGAGCCTGCCCGTGCAAGTTCGTCGGCTATCTCATTTCCAGTGATGCCCATGTGACCAGGCACCCACCACAACCTTACTTTGTTTTGACAAGAGAGAGATTGTAGCAGTTTATAACAACTTTGAACCGACTTGGAAACCAAGCAGTTAGAAGCCAATGCTTTCAGTGCTGCTTGGCTGTCAGACAAAATGTGGATGGATGCGCCTTTAAGACCTTTGGTCATAATAATAGAGGCGCAGATTTCGATGGCGTGAATTTCGGCTAGAAAAACACTGGGGTAAGTACCCAGTGATTTCGATATTTTGTGATTGGGTCCAAAGACACCAATGCCGACTCCACTATCCATTTTTGATCCATCAGTGTACCAGACTAGGCTGTTAGGTTCCATCTGCGGTAACCCAGTATCCCAGTCTGTTCTATCGGGGATTGTTACCACGAAATTCCTGCCAAAGCAGAGTTCTTTCGGCATAACGTCCGGGACACTAAAGAACATATTCAGGTCTGGAAGTTCATTCAAAATGTCCAGGTGACCCATATGGTCATCATGACTGTATTGATTCGCGAGCTTCAATCTAGCTGCACAGGTAGCAGCTGATTTTTTGACGTGGATATGAAGTGGAGTGAGCCCGATGAGAGCTTCCATTGCCGCCGTAGGGCAGGTGCGCATAGCACCTGTAATTCCGAGACATGCTAGTCTCTGTAATGAGGTCAGCTTGTTCATAATAACTTTTTGCTGTACCTTAGGCCACCAAACTATTGCCCCATATGTTACAATTGGCCTCACTATCATGATGTACATCCAGTAAATCATTTTTGAGTTCAGGCCCCAGGTCCTGCCGAACATACGCCGGCAGGCCCACATGGCCCTGGCCGCGCGTTCGGTAGTTGAAGTAATATGAGAGTTCCAAGTTAGTTTCTTATCTAGGACAACACCCAGATATTTGACTTCATTGGAGTATCCGATATTTATATTATTAAGACTAATTGAACCAAGGTTCAAATTACGTCTTTTGGTGAAGGGCACCAGGACTGTTTTGCTAGGGTTAATCGAAAGGCCCTCCCCAGTGCACCAATTCGAAATAACAAGCAAAGCCTGTTGCATGCTGGCGGACATCGTACGTTCATGCCCTCCAGAGACTATGATAACCAAATCGTCCGCATAACCAATGGCATCGTACCCAAGTAGATGTAAATTATCAAGCAACTCGTCGATCACGAGTAACCACAGCAAAGGGGACAGGACACCGCCCTGCGGACACCCTCTTGCTGCCGTAATCGTGACTGACTCATTACCTAATTTAGATGTAATCTTCCTACTAACCAACATGGAACTAATCCAGTGGTTAGTCGGATCGTCAATACCTCTACGCTTGATTGCCCTAGCAATTGAGTCGTATCCAGTATTGTCAAAAGCTCCCTCAATATCCAGAAATGCACACAGAGCAATTTCTTTCGAGCGATAGGCTGCTTCAATCTTGGTGACAAGTAGATGCAGCGCACCCTCTGTGGATTTGCCTTTCCTATAGGCGAATTGATTTGGATTTAGAGGTCTGGTTGCCGTTAACCAGTCTCTGATATGAAGATCTATAAGTCGTTCCATGGTTTTAAGAATAAACGATGTAAGACTGATAGGTCGAAAGGACTTAGGAAGTTCACATGGCCGATTGCCAGGCTTTGGGATAAAAACCACGTTTACTTGACTCCAAGCCTGTGGTATGTGACCCCAATTGAAGCTAGTTCTAAACAAGGCCACCAGAGCAGGGGTAATCAAGTCCAGGCCCCTTTGAAGGAGGGCTGGGAAGATACCATCCCCTCCTGGAGCCTTGAAAGGCTGAAAAGAGTTAATGGCCCATTTGACTTTATCCGGAGTAAAAAGCTTACCGGATAAACTATTAACCCAACCCATATTTACACCCATGTGTGTACCAGATATGGAGTTAGTGATTGTATTTGTGTCGCAAACAGTGCAGCCCGGAAAGTGCACTTGAAGCAGGGTTTCGAGCGACTCTTTGCGACCTGATGTATAACTACCATCGGATTTCAGAAGAAGCCCAATCCCGTTGGACTGATCTTTAGCTAGAACTTTATGGAGTCGAGCAGCTGTAGGTATATCCTCGATATTTCCACAGTTTTTCCTCCACGTGAGGCGTTTGGAACGCCTTAGTTCTGTGTTGTAACTGGTTAGGGCTTGCCTATATTCATTCCACTCATTGGAATGCTTTGCCCTATTAAATAATTTCCTAACCTTCTTACGAAGTTTAGCCAGCTGTTCGTTCCACCATGGACGTGACCCTTGCCTCAAATAATATTCTTCATATGGTTAAAAATTGGAGGGTGGATAAGGAACACTCCTTTTCTGATCATCGATATTTAACCTATAGCCTCGATATTCACTCTGCTACCCGGGAAGCCTTCAGGAACCCTAGAAGGACCAACTGGAGCAAATATGGGGAATTATTGGAGGAAATGTTACCGACGAGGGCTATGGAGCCCCCGACGACCGTTGGGGAGCTGGAGGACATGGTGGCTAGCGTTACTAGCGCATGCAACCGATCCTTTCGCGCTGCCTGCCCACTGGCTAAGCCTAGGGGTAGGCAAAAACCGGTATGGTGGTCCAGGGAACTGGGAACCTATCGAAAGGCTTGTAGGATAGCCTTTAATAGAGCCAAAAATACAAGGGAGGCTCAGGAATAGGACTCCTATAAGGGGAAACTCGGAATTTATAAGAAAGAATTAAGAAAGCCGCAAAGGAGGTCTTGGAGAATCTTCTGTGATAATATGGAAGAGGTATCTGAAACCTCCCGCCTTAGGAAGATTCTTTCCAAAAGTACATCTAGTCCTAGTTTTTTGATAAAACCGGACGGATCTTGGACAGCTTCTAGTGGAGAATCTCTGGAGCTTCTCTTCGAGACACACTTCCCAGGGAGCTTTGAAGACCTGTTGGTGCGTAGAAATCATCAGATATCACTGTCAGTAACCACAGAGGATATCGTAACCAGAAAACGGATCCTATGGGCACTGAGGGGTTTTAAACCATTTAAATCGGCTGGTCCGGATCAAATTATACCAGCGGAACTTCAAAACAACTCAGTAATTATTCTTCCTTACCTGGAAGCTATATTCAAAGGGTGTTTGAAGCTGGGCTATATTCCTAGGTACTGGACGGAGGTCAATGTGGTGTTCATACCGAAAGCGGGGAAAAGCTCACATGTCTATCCTAAGGACCTAAGACCAATAACTCTATCATCCTTTCTTTTGAAAACCTTGGAAAGGCTGCTGGATGTATACATCAGAGATAAAATAGGTGCCAGGAAGTGGGCATCGTCTTAGCATGCGTACACAAAGGGTAGATCGGTGGACACGGCTCTGCACGCCTTGGTGTCTACGATTGAGAAATCGATTAATTCGAAGGAATTCTGTTTGGTGCCCTTCCTGGATATAGAAGGCGCGTTTAATAATGTGAAAGCGGAGGCAATCAAGGAGGGATTGTCATTTTTGGAGGTGGACGTTCCTCTGATAGGGTTAATCAATTATATGCTGGGAAGCAGGATTGTTAGCTCGAAGTTGGGGGACTTTACCTTCAAGAGGCGAGTAACTAGGGGAACTCCGCAGGGGGGGGGGGGGGGGGTTCTGTCCTTTCTTCTCTGGAACATAGTGGTAAACGGGTTACTACTTGAATTGGAGAGAGAGGGTATTGGAGTTATCGCGTACGCAGATGACGTAGCTTTAGCTGTTACCGGGAAATTCCTGGGCACGATTGTAGACGTAATGCAGAATGCGCTTACCATCGTTACGAAATGGGCTGGCAAATGTGGACTTGGTATTAACCCGTCCAAGACAGAGCTGGTACCCTTTACTAAGAAATACAAAATCCCGGTAGTTGTCCCTCCTACCTTAAATGGCACGAGACTTGCTTTTACTGATAGAGCTAGATATCTGGGCATTATCTTGGACAGTAAGCTTTGTTTGAAGCCCAACATGTTGGAGAGAATAAACAAAGCTACTATTGCTTTGTACTCCTGTAGGAACGCCATTGGTCATAGATGGGGTCTGAAGCCGGAGCTGGTACACTGGCTCTACACCGCCGTAGTGAGACCTGTACTCATGTACGGGGTGGGTGTTTGGTGGCCAGCTCTGGATAAGGTAACTTACAAAAGTAAGATTGAGAGAGTGCAAAGAACGGCCTGTATGCTTGTTAGCGGGGCATTGAGGTCGACACCGACAAGTGCCTTAGAGGTTATGTTGCACCTTCTTCCGGTCGACATTTTTGGCAAACAGATGGCGGCAAATACGGCTGTACGACTTGCAGCCGTCTCTCAGTGGAGGTGTCTTAGTATAGGACACTCTACTATAGTCAGATCGTTGAAGGATGAGCAGGCGAATCTTGACTACATTAAACCTACTCTACGCTTCGAGAAGCGATTTCGGACCTCCTTCCCTTCAAGGGAATCCTGGAGGGATAGACCGTTATTGGAAACCGAAGCATTGCAATTCTTCACAGATGGCTCCAAGCTAGACGGCAAAGTAGGAGCTGGAGTATTCTGTGACAAATTAAATGTAAATATTTCTGTTCGTCTCCCTGATTACTGCAGCGTGTACCAAGCTGAAGCCGTAGCGATTGAGGAGGTCATGACGTGGTTGAAGCATAATGTGTTATCCTCAGACGATATCACAATCTATGTGGACAGTCAAGCGGCGATCCGGTCGTTAGAATCGGTGTCTTTGGCGTCACGGTTGGCGTTGAGTTGTCACTCATCTCTAAATGAGATGGGTGAGCATTTCAACATCCAGGCAGTCTGGGTCCCAGGTCACTCGGGCGTTATGGGGAACTGCAGGGCAGATGAACTTGCTAGGCATGGTACGACTCTCCAGCTGCAACCGGAAAGGGCAAGTCTGGGGAGGCCTATCACAGCGCTGAGACAAGCACTTGGGAAGCAGGCGCTATCCTCAGCGGGGGAAGGGTGGTCTAACGCCCTCACCTGTAGAGTTGCAAGACAAGTTTGGCCAAAGCTGGACTTGGGGCGCACTAGGGCATTAATATCCTTACGAAGACGTGAATTAAGAACGGTCGTAGGAATTCTCACGGGACACTGCCTTTTTGGAGAACATGCAAGAAGGCTGGGTCTGGAGGCTAATGACTTCTGCAGAAGCTGCTTGGACGAAGAGGAGGAAGAGACGTTGGTCCACTTCCTTTGCTCGTGTCCAGCATTGGCTCTCAGAAGGCACAAACACTTAGGTAAGTTGAGGATGGACTGCCTCTCGGATTTTGAAAACATTAAAGTGCGGGACGTCTTACGCTACATAAGTAGCTCGAAATGGTTCCAATAGGGGTAAAAGGGGATACATCCTGTGGTATCACAATGGACCGTCACCGGTCTAAGTGTGCGTAAGCAGCCACTCCAACCTAACCTAACCTAAGCTTGTATACTTCAATATACATATTAAGGCATACATATTTATATCGGCATATTGCTTCACATTTTATATGTGCAGGAAATAATAAACTAACCAACAAAACAAGATGATGAAAATTTTTAAAAAATTCCACAGAAATATACGGTAGATATTTATCTATACGTTGGATGAACTCGGTAGGAGGATTATCTGGAAGACCGACTGCACCATTTTAAAAGGGATTATTTCAACGAAAGTTTAACTGAACAATCGTCACTAACCTCCGAGCAACATGTTGAGCTTTGAGTCAGCAGGAAAGTAAAGATAATGTGTAGTTAAACATATTTATTATGTGGCTTTAACAGCAAAATCCATTTCGTTATCGGGCTGGTGATGTTTGCCGACAGGACTTGCTACTAACTCTAACATGTACCCGATTTTAAAAAATCTGGCCAAAACTGAAAAACTCAAGTAAATTACGAATCGCCGATTATGAACCTGAAGTGAGAGTTGCAAAATTAAATCCCCTTCATCCTCTATTGTTAACCCCCACTCATGAAACAGCCTGTATACACGAAAAAAGTCAATGAAGTCGTATAAAAAATCGAAGAAGGCCAACACATAAGCAGCCATGCCATTGCTAATGAATTAAGTATCGATCACAGAACAGTTTTAAACCCTTTGCGTAAGGCTGGATATACAAAGAAGTCAATGTTTAGTTGCTGCAGAATTGTCGTTGAAAAATTTGATTGAACGAATTTCTATCAATAAATTGCAACTGAAACGCTACGAAATCGATCACTTTTTGAAGCAGATCATTACTAGCGATAAAAAATGCGTTTGATACGAGAATGTCGTTCGAAAAAGGTCATGGGCAAAGAAAGCTGAACCACCACAAACGACTTCAAAACCTGAATTGACGCCTTATAAAGTTATGCTGTGTGTATGGTGGAAATAGAAGGGATTCGTATATTATGAGGTTCGAGATCCTGGTCGGAATTCAACAAAAACTACCAGAATTGATCAATAGAAAGCTCGTTCTTTTCCATTATGACAATGCCAGACAAGCCCCATTTATAATGACCCGGTAAAAATTGAGAGATCTTGGCTGGGAAATTTTGATGCATGCACCGTATAGCCCAGACCTTGCACCCTCCGATTACCGTTTAGTTCGATCTCTGCAAAACTTTCTAGATGGTTTATAGTTGGCTTCAAAAAAAGCACTGAGAAAATCACTTGCCCCAGTTTTTCGCTGATAAACCCCAGAAGTTCCCAGAAGTTGTACAATCGAACACGACAGAAACACATCCTTTTGATAATAAAATATTGTATTTTAAAAATTGACATTGATAAAAATCGACTATAATTACTGGTTTAATAATATTTAATACCATTTCTTTCAAAATTAGTATATTACAATTTATTTTCATATTTTGCTTACATTCAGAAGTTTATTCCATCCTGTCCGATAAGAATCGGACAGATTTGATACTACTCGAACAAAGTTAGCATTGTGACGAAAATTCTAGAGCAGGCAGGAGGAAATATAATCTTCTATGAGTGATTTCTGAACGTTAGACATATACTTTAGCCAGTCCAATGGAAAACAAAACCGATCTATAAACATTTTATTTGAACTTTTGGAGACCTTTTTTCGATTTGGCCCTACTTTGCGCTCTCGAGAAAGGCGATATCCTTTTGCAGAATATTATGGGACAAAATTTTGATGACGTTGTGTACCCAAGAAAATATAAAGTTACTTCTATTGAAGCTTACTGATTCACAGAATTAACCTAAATAACGAAAATTTTGTTATAAATTCATTGCAGGTATACAACCGAATTGTTTGCATTGTCAAAAGCATAAGATTTGTGGTGATATCTTAAATATTAAATTGCTTCAACTCCATCAATTAACTTTTAAAACCACAACAGACATATGCCTAAATACTAGAAATATATGGAGATTACGTTTTGTAGATTAATGGTAAAAAGGCTACTATAGTATTTGATTTTTTATGCGGACTACGCCACCACGAAAGGAGATGATTAAAAGAGGAGAGCAATTACCAAAATTACATCAAATATTAACGTTACGTAACGGAACAACATTAAAAAAAATACTCTACAATTTTAGGCAGAATTTAACCCTGTGTCATCAATGGTGAAGGTTCTAGGTGAAAGAGGCAAACAGATGGCTATAATGGCTTCCGCCTACTTTCCTGGAGACTCAGAGTTCATACCTCCACTTGACGTTAGGCGGCTCAAAGCCCACTGCAAACGCAATGGGCTGGCCTACCTGATAGGATGCGATGCAAACGCGCACCACACGGTGTGGGGTAGCACCGACATCAATAACAGGAGTGAGTACCTTTTTGAATTTCTGATCTCAAATAATATAGACATTGTCAATAGGGGAAGGAAACCTACTTTTATAAATGCGATTAGGCAAGAGGTCCTAGATCTGACACTTGCTAGTCCGCATTTCAGCGACTTGGTCAAAAACTGGCATGTGTCTGAAGAGGTCTCATTATCGGATCACTTGCACATCAGATTCGATTTGGCGGCTGAGACCATGCAGCGGCAGGAAATCAGAATTCCAAAACTGACCGACTGGGACTCTTATAGAGTCTCACTCGAATTAGAAATGCCCTCGGTTGTGGGAAACATAGAGTCTCCAGAGGGTTTGGAGATCTGTTAAAACCAGCTGCATAATTATATACTTGGCTTACGAGAACAGCTGCCCAGTTAGGCGAAGAGAGTCCACAAAGATGGTCCCTTGGTGGAACGGGACGCTGGGTAAACTGAGGAAAAAAACGAGAAGATTATTCAACAAGGCTAAACGCACCGGTGAATGGGGCGAGTATAAGATGGCCTTGACGGAATATAATCTCAAACTAAGGAGATCCAAGAGGGCTACCTGGAGGAATTTCTGTGAGGGAATCAATGAATTGCCCTCTGCGTCTCCATAAAGTCCTTTCCAAGGGTCATTCAAATGGTTTAGGACTTCTCCAGAAGCAATATGGGGGGTTTACTGAAAACCGGAAGGAAACCTTAGAGGTACTGCTAGAGACCCACTTTCCGGATTCAGTAGTGGTAGGAGGCCAAGAGGACTCGCATGATCCTTCAAGTGAGGTAGCCTATACGCCTCACAGTGGGATCTGGAGTCTCTTTGGGAAAATTTTCACACCCAGCAAGGTGCGATGGGCTATTGGGTCTTTCAAACCTTTCAAATCCGCTGGATAGGATGGTATCTTTCCAGCTTTACTTCAAAAAGGTATTGAGGAAATACTCCCCAGCTTGATCCAGATGTTTCGGGAAAGTTATGCTTTTAACTATATTCCAAAACTGTGAAGGAAAGTAAATGTGGTCTTTATACCAAAGGGCGGGGGTCGTCCAGACACCCAGGCCAGGGCATATCGGCCAATTAGCCTAACATCGTTTCTTTTGAAGACGATGGAAAAAATCCTGGACTATCAAATAAGAAGTGAGGTCCTTGGAAAAAATCCGCTGCATCGGGACCAGTTTGCGTATTAAACTGGTAAATCCACGGTTATGGCCCTTAGCGGGCTAGTCACGAGGATTGAAAAAGCAGTGACATATAAAGAAATTGCCCTTTGTGCCTTTGTGGACATTGAGAGGGGCGTTTGATAATACCTCCTATGGATCTATAGAGAGGGCAGCAATGGGAAAAAGGGTTCCACTTTCTACAATTAGGTGGATCCGATCCATGCTGGAACATCGTGAGATTACTGCCAGACTAGGTGGCAAATCAGTAAGCATCAAGGCCGTAAAGGGCTGTCCCCAAGGAGGCGTACTATCTCCTCTTTTGTGGTCATTGGTTATTGACAGACTACTAGTCCTTCTGAGTAGCCATGGGTTTGATGTCCAGGGCTATGCGGATGATGTGGCTATCATAATCAGAGGCAAGTTTGATGAGGTCATTTCTGATCGCATGCAAAATGCACTCAATATAATACGGCAGTGGTGTTACCAAGAAGTGTCAATCCAGTAAAAGCTTGCGCTTACAGCTCCCTCGTTAAACGGTACTACTGTGCCTTTTTCCAGCGAGGTTAAATATCTAGGGGTTATCCTAGATCAAAGACTGAACTGGAACCAACATTTGTTAAAAGTTCAAAATAGAGCCATCAAGGCTCTTTGGGCCTGTCAAAGACTCTATGGGCGTACTTGGGGACGACAACCAAAAATGTTCTACTGGTCATTTCTTACAATCATTAGGCCTATAGTCACCTACGCATCGGTTGTATGGTGGCCTAAAACTGAGCAGAAGACAACGCAAACTTTATTGAATAAGGTTCAGCGTGTAGCCTGCATCGGTGTTACGGGCTCAATGAGGTCATGTCCAACCGCGGGGGTGGAGACACTTCTAGGACTGACACCGTTACACCTCCATATTAAAAAGGACGCTGCAAGTATGGCCCTGAAAATGCAGGCGGAAGGAAATATCAAACCAGGCAATATGGTGGGTCATCTGGAAATCCTTCAGGAATTTCAGACAGACCCTACCATAGGAATGCCTTCCGACTGTATGCCAGCTAAACTGGACTTCTACAAACCATTCTGTGTTAGGTTACCTGACCGGGATGTGTGGAGGGCAGGTGGACCATCATTTGAGCAAGGGTCCATGGTATAGTTTACAGATGGATCAAAAACGGAAGATGGGGCGTGGATAGGAATACACGAGAGTGGCACTACCCTCTCGAAGTCCTTGGGTACCAATGCTACCGTTTTATAAGCAGAATTACATGCTATAGAACTTTGCGCTAGGATAGGCATAGCAAAAGGCCTAAACGAGGCAAAGATTTATATTGTATCAGACAGCCAATCGGCCTTAAAAGCTCTTAGGTCTTGTACCGTTGAGTCAAGGCTGGGGATTGTCTGAAGGTTATTAAACATCTGGCAGGCTCAAATAAGGTAACACTTATGTGGGTGCCAGGTCATACTGGAATCAAAGGAAACGAGGCAGCCGATGGCCTCGCCCGTGAGGGTTCTACCTCTCCATTTATTGGACCAGAACCCTTCTGCGGTGTCACTAATGGACACCTTAGAGCAGCGGTAAAACGCTGGGAGGATGTTTAAAAGTCCTCCTACTGGCGCAGAATTCCAGGTTTACGGCAGGCGAAGAAATGTATATCACCTTCGTCTGTCAGGGTAAGGAGTGTCTTGAACTTAGGAAACCTGAGTTGAGGCTGCTTACTTGCTTTCTCACAGGTCATGTCCCCTTAAGGTATCACCTAAAGAAGATTGGCCTAAGTACGGCAGATGGATGCCGCTTCTGCGGTCTGGAAGCGGAATCAGCAATACATGTTCTGTGCCATTGCCCAGCCATTTTCCAGCAAAGACTGCAACATCTAGGAGGGAGAACAATGAGCCCGGATAGTATGTATCTTGTACCGGCCAGTAATTGTCAGATTCATTAAGAGCCTGAATATTTACTAGACGGATAATTAAGTAGCATCCAGCACAATAGATCTTTTAGGTCGCCCTACAGTAAATAAATAAATAAATAACCCTGTGTCATTTGAGCTACAACGCAAGTTTGTGCTGTGTACCGTTTAGCAGATTTTCGTAATTTCTGAGCATACGAAAAGTTTTTTCCAATCCGTATTGCAGGATTGATTCAACTCTAAGTGGTGAGATATTTCCTAAAACAGTAATATCACCTAGTTCGCCAACCCTTGAAGATTTCGTATATATTACATTTATTTAGTAATTTTGCTAAATTTTCAAAATTATAAAACGTGTGTATTATTTTTAGGATTTCTTCGTATACCCTGAGAAATGACAAGTTTATTTGGGAGCTTCAAATATGAGCGGAACATTCTTTTGGAGAAGTTAGGTTCTTCATACAAATGGAAAAACAGGACCAAAAATAATATTATCATTTTTTATGAATTACCTACAATTTTTCTACAGTGTCTACAAATTGTCTACGATATTTTCGACATTTGCATGTATACAATTGGAAAATAGGCGTATATGCACGACACTAAATACAATATCTTATTAAACATATTATATAATTATAACTAAATTCAATAAAAAGATTGATTTATCAACAGAATACGACAGAAAAAATTGTGCTTTATTTTTCTTTTGCCAATACAATTTATCAATGTAGTGCTTTTCAATAAATATTATATTTTGCTTCTGCTATAAAAGAAATCATAAGCAATAATCGATTATTAATATTTTATGTAACTCTTTATTCAAGTGTGACATGATTTTTCATATGCCTTTTATCAGCAGTGAAAGAAATGCACAGAGAGAGAGAGAGAGAGAGGGAATCCCGCCTATTTCTTAATGTAATACAATATCCTTATATTGTATTATTTTCAAAGGATGTCTATGTAGAAATATATAGCTATTCTAGAGATACAAGAATATAAATTTTCTGTTTTATTTGTAGATGTGATAAGCTTAGAAACATTTTTATATCAATTTTGTTGTTATCAACCCGTGTACTTATACCTAGCAACTGTAAAGTAAAAATTTTAATTTATATTTTCCAATTTTTTTTTGTTTTCAATAATAATACGTATTTTCATTTTCTTCGAGATATTGTTTATTAAAGAATAAAAAATCAAAATATTTTATTTTTATATATCGTATTTTCTACACAACAAAAAACAAAATATAGAATGTTGGAAATTCTTACTCTATTTTCATTCATGTATAGGTATTTATGAGCTGCTACTCGCATCCTGTTGAAAAAAAAAAAATGTGGAAATAAAATGAAAAAGTGTTAGAATGGAATAAAATTTTAATTGATTTTTTTTTTATTCTAGAGAAAAATAAAAAAACACGATATCATAGGTACTTAAACTGATCAAGAAAATATATAAGGATTATTGTCTGGGATATGTTTGTTGTTGCATTTGGGTTGGTACATGTTTAGTACTGTATACATAAGCTTAGTAGCGTTTGGATACAAAAAAGAATTGCAATAATTGATATAATGTGGTAAAAAGAAAATTTATTTAATCAAAGATAATTGAAATAGCTTTAAAGTTAATGAAATTTAGTTTTATTTAGCCTTTTATTATAAAATTTATAAAAAACGTTTTTTCTATTATCGTTTGTGTATATTTACGATATATGTATACTCGTATGAGGTTAATTATATGGGGGAATTGGATTTTATATAATATTGATTGTTTTAGAATCGCTGATAATCCTGTTGTCTTAATTTCTCTATATTGGGGTAATTATTATTTTGGGATTTGGTTTACCTATAGATTCAACGACTTAAAAATAATACTTGTGTGGTTTATCTTCACAAGGATACATTTATTACAGTGCTTCACAATAAATCGTTATATTTAGACAAAGTCCTGCTAGATAAATCTGATTGTGTCGTGTATACATACATGACGATTATAAATAATTAAATAAATGAAATGATTTTACAACAAAATTAATTGGAATTACATGGGGAGAGAGTAAATTATTTTAACAAAACTACACATACATTTGATTTAAGTATTTTATCAGAAATATAATACTAATGAACTATATTGAACTCATTCGGTTCAATTGGGTTTATGTATAATCGTCTAATGTTACATGAAAATAAAATTGGAAATACAAATATTTCGAGAGTCTATACATAAATACTGTACTGATCTAAATTCTCATATTATTATTTAACAAATATTAATATATTATTTATGTATGTATATGGAAAGATTGTAAAATAAATAAGCACATACTTGCATTATAGTACTCTGCGTACTAAAAGGTGACATGCGAGGACTGACCTATTTCGATGAATTTATTGGCATACTGAGAAAAATGTTGCTGTAATTAACCAAGCAAAATACATAGCTTTTGTAACAGGATTAACCAACACCATTATAACACCGATTCACTAAACACATGAAGAAAGAGGGATTTCTGTCACAGCACAGCGAAGCATAAACCAAATTAAATTTAAAATTAAAAACAAAATAAAAATAAAATTAAAAATAAAATAAGAATAAGAATAAGAATAAGAATAAGAATAAGAATAAGAATAAGAATAAGAATAAGAATAAGAATAAGAATAAGAATAAGAATAAGAATAAGAATAAGAATAAGAATAAGAATAAGAATAAGAATAAGAATAAGAATAAGAATAAGAATAAGAATAAGAATAAGAATAAGAATAAGAATAAGAATAAGAATAAGAATAAGAATAAGAATAAGAATAAGAATAAGAATAAGAATAAGAATAAGAATAAGAATAAGAATAAGAATAAGAATAAGAATAAGATAAGATAAGAATAAGAATAAGAATAAGAATAAGAATAAGAATAAGAATAAGAATAAGAATAAGAATAAGAATAAGAATAAGAATAAGAATAAGAATAAGAAATAAGAATAAGAATAAGAATAAGAATAAGAATAAGAATAAGAATAAGAATAAGAATAAGAATAAGAATAAGAATAAGAATAAGAATAAGAATAAGAATAAGAATAAGAATAAGAATAAGAATAAGAATAAGAATAGAATCAGAATAAGAATAAGAATAAGAATAAGAATAAGAATCAGAATAAGAATAAGAATAAGAATAAGAATAAG